>CM051496.1:3068946-3103799 GCA_028031935.1 Paedocypris micromegethes | reverse complement strand
TTTTTTTTTTTTTTTTCTTTTGGGTAATTTTGTATGAATGAAATAGAACTGCAGTTAAGCAAAAGAATAGATGGATGGATGGATGGATGTGTGATAGATGGTTGACAGGTGGACGATGAATGATGGGTGGATGAGGGATGGATGAATACTCAAAGCAACTGTTTCCTCTTTGTTTTCTGTTTGCACTTTTGCTCCGCTCCCTCCCCCAATTCTGGATGTTGCATCAGGCCACAGGAAACTTGGCACATCACTCCCAGTTCAACCCTTGTCTTTGTCTGAAAAAAAATCAAGCAGATGTCAAAACAATAAAAATAAATTCCAAACAAGGAAAATCTTGCGCTGCTCAGGCAAGCATTAATCAAAGTTAAAGCCTGCGAATGTGCTTAAATAAGTCTGCGTCTGTGCTTGATTTCTTTTCATTCTTCCCAACATACAAGAATCTAACTCGGAAAAATTGCTCGGTCGGCTGTTCTGGCGAGATCCCCAGTCTCCGTTCCCTGGAAAAAAAAATACAACAAATAATACATGCCTGTCAAAATCTCATCCATCCATTTCTCCAGCCCATAGACAGCAGACATGTGCACTGGCCTGAAATACTTGAGCAAGGACAGTGTAAGAACGCATGTCTTCCTTATGCACTGAAGTGTAATAAGCTGGAAATCCAGTGGCCAGGGGGTGGAAGTGGAGGAGAAAGACCCCTTTTTATCCCCCCTTGGGGTTATTTACATTCTGCTCTTAGCATGAAGGCATCTCAGGGGTCGCATCTATTGGTTTTCGGAGTGCTCACTACATGGGACCATGTAGACCACCTCCTCAAGCATGAATTCGTGTTTTTTTTCTCCCCTGGAATTTATTTTAATGCTTCGATCCACCAATCCACAACATACAATACAGTGACATAAATATGATTCTGATTATGAATCTTCTTCCGATTATGAATCTGTTTTGCACCAACGTGAGGGTCTTTTAATCATCACCGACTGACTTATGGAGGCACTTTGTGGGATTTTTGACTTCAAAGTACAACTTAACTGTGATTATAATAAGGTATTTGGGTATTGGAGTAAAGACTGTCCCCAAAATTCTAGATTTATTAACCATAATTCATTGTTAATGCGAAAAAGACAAACTAGGGCAATGTTGGCTTATAAGTACTAGTAAGGTATTTTAAATGTGCATTATGCCCCTGTGCCTGCATGGGTTTCCTCCAGGTCTCCGGTTTCCTTACAGTGTAAAAACATGCGTTCAGGTGAATTGGGATTGAAAAATTGAGTGAGATATCTAATGTGAGTGAGAGTGTGAATGTGTGTGTATGTGTACCACTCTGTGATTGGTTAATGTTTTTGCAAATATATTCAAATTGACCTCCATTATACTTTACTATATTTTATAATTAGCATTTTATATTTTTCTTTACAAGAACCGAAAGTAAATATCACTCCCCATATTTTCGATGCATTTTTTTTTTACTTTTCCCAAGAGTGAAAATAGGAGGATGTGTTGCTACCCAAGGCAGCAATAGAGATATCAGGATGAGATTGGGAAAAATGTGGCTTTAATTATTTTCCATTAACCCCGGTTTATTTAGCAGCTAATTGAATGCAGACGCAGAAATAGAACACGCTGTAGGCGAACATGAAGCCTAGCTGCGTTTCTACCAACACAAAGGATTCAATACAGCCAGTCTCCCATTCACACCATGCTGGAGTATTAATGGGACTGAAAACAATTCATATGTTGCTTTCTTTTTTTTTTCTTCTTTTTTTTTAAACAACCAGAAAAATAAAACATGTGTGCAGGTCTCCACGTGCACAGTGGCGTTCCGTTTACTTCACAGTGCTGTATTTCAATACCAATGTCAAGAAAATAAAAAATCCTTCATACTAATAAATCATTTAAAATTTTCATATATTTGTATAAAAAATACCAAACAAATACATTTGCAGAAAGAGACTGACCATGAGAAAAGAGAATGTGTGACTGTGAAAAGAAAGAAATGGGGATTGAAAAGGAGAGAGTGTGCAATCAAGGGAAAGACACACATTTTGTGTATTGATTGTAAATAGCTATGTTATTCAGCGCAAGAAATTATAAAAAATAAAACCTAGTAAAGATTTGTGTAAAGAGAAAGATATGAATTTCTCCAGCGTCTTGTGTGTGTAATGCTAGGAAAAGTATTACGATTCATATTGTGGAGTAATGGGAATATTCTTTTACCAATAGTTATAATAATTAGGGGCTTTGGTTTTTGGTTATAGGTTTTGCGTGTGCCGTGTCCCTGTTGTTTCCACCATCTTGTTCAGTTTGTAGTTCTATTAATTATTCGTTTGGATTCTGTTCACCTAATCTTTATTTGATCTAAATTTGGCAGTCCCTGTCTTTATGGAATCAGATTAGCGGCAAAAATGTCAAACAAATATCTAGGAAATGATGATCTAGGAGTTTTTTTATTTTTCTCTCGCAATCTTCACGTTTTCGTTTGTATCTTTTTTTTTGCTTCAGATTTTTTAGTTTGTTTCATTTTTTGTTTGGACTTCTGACATTAGCTTCACCTGGGGGCGGCCCTTATTTTGATTGGCTGGTGAGAATGTGATTGGCTGCTGCTTGACAAGGAAGTGGGAGAGGAGTTTAGCAAGCAACACATTCATAATTAGAACACCTTTATTGTCGGTGTATTTATCCGTTTGTAGTGATGAGTTCGGGACCGGCCCGACACAATCCCCATCACTGCACCAGAAAATAATTAAACAAACAAAATCATCTGAAGCAACAAAAAAAAAAACGTTTTTAAACAAAAACGTAAAGATTGCAAGCAATTTCGTTTGTTTCTTGGAAAATTACGTTTGATTTTTTTGACACTAATGTGGTTCCATAAGTCTTTAGTTGCTTGTTATGTGTTAACAGGTGTTAGCACGTCAGTTTGATTGTTGCCACCTGTTCCTCATCTGTCTGTGTATTTATGTCTTTACCTGTGCCATTGTTCTCTGTCTGTCATTAACGTAGCACATCTTTTGATTCTTTTGATTTCTGCTCTTTTTTAATTGAAGCGACGTCACAAAAATGATTTACTCCTTTCTATATGAAATGCCAAAAGTGATGAGCTCATAGCGTGTACATCCTTGAAAAAATTTGCGAAAACCATCATATGATGTATTTACCAGCTCTGTTGACACTTATGTATTTTGTCAGAATGGTTTGCCACTTGTGGTTCGACTACTACCTCTCTGATAAAAGCCACTAGCACAATAGCGAATGAATCGCCACAGAAGAGCTGGGTCTGCCATGAGCTTCACATAGATCCAATGATTCAGACAGAAAGGTCTGACACCGCACCACACGCCTTGCCTTTAGTTTTTCCCTGCATGCAACATGAGACAAGTGGAGTATTTTTATCCTGCTTTGGATCTTTCCTCTGGAGCAGATGAGGCTCCATCTATAATTCATGCACAGCCTGCAGATGAAACAGAATCATCCCTGGTTTTGAGGTCACACTGTGTTCTTCCATCCATATTGTTTTAGAAGAGCAACGAAGACCCCGTTCAACACGATTCCAGGGAAGGTTCTGGGTCTGTGTTTGCTCAGGTTGGCACATTCTTGCCCACAGGTCTTGTATTGTACTAGTTTCATCTTCTGGATGGGGCTTGTTGGCACCAGTGAAGATAACGTTTGAAGATGCGTGAAGAATGTCAGTGTATTTTTGATGCTTCTGTCTGGCAGCTTTGCAGGGGTTCGGTCTGTCTTTACATTCTCATCTTCTTCACACTCTCAAGATAAATGATGCCCGGTTCCTCTCGGGGTGACATAAATCAACCTGAAGAAAGAATTCTGGGAGCTGGACGTGTTCTAGTCTTTTCTTCCTCCTGACAGTTGGTGCTGCAGATATTGGACAAGTTGAATGTGTTGTGTTTTTGTGTTTGATTTGAGAGTCGAGATGTGTTGGCTGATTTGGTGGAGATGGTGGGCAAGTTGGCAGATGGAGTTTTAACTTTGTCTTGAATTCTTATTTTCTTCTTTAATTGGGTCTTCACACATATTAAAGATGGAGCTTTCTGGGATTTCTTGCATTAAAAATGTAAATGCTCATATAAGTTGTTTACTCGGTGGTAGTTGGACAGTTACTGTTTAAAACCATTCGTTGTGTTTTTGCCAATATGAAAAATCGCAATTAATTTTATTTCATTATTACAAGACTTACATTAAAATGCCTTTATAGAAAATTTACCCCCATTCGTCATCCCACTAGCACACTAGCAGTGCGTGTGTGTGTGTGTGTGTGTGTGTGTGTGTGTGTTCCTGCATTTAGCACAAAATTGGGATCAGAATGCAAGTTTTAAGCACAAAGTTGGGCCCTGTTGTGTACTCGTGGGTTTGTAGTCCAGAAAATAGGGTAATTTAAATGCAGATGTTATAACTTTGTTTTTCAGTTGTTGTTATGGTGAGAGTAAAGGGGTTGGAGGTTACAGTAAGGAGAGCGAGAACGTACTGTTTTGCATGTAAGTCAATTGTGAGGCCCCACCATGATATAAATGCAAGTGTGTGTGTGTGCGGGAATTTGTGTCATAATTGGGCCCTGAATGCTAGGTTTTTATGCTAAAGTGAGGCTGCAGTAACGTGATGACGCTGTCTGGCAGGAAACGTGAGAACGTGAAGACGAGCATTTTGCCGAATCCTCTTAGCTTTTTGTTTTATTTATCTCTTTTGTAAAACTCTCCCACGGGTTCCACAAACGGGGAAATACTGCCCATTAAAGGTATTTTGAGCTTCCCGTCCTCTGCCTCATTACTTTGGCGAATCACCGGGCCAACGCGTTACAATACGTAATGAAAAAAGTCAGCGAAGTTGTCACAATGATGGAACTGCGAAGTAGCGAGGGTTCACTGTATATGTGCAAGAATACTTGTACTGTGATATAAATGTGTGTGTGTGTGTGTGTGTGTGTGTGTGTGTGTGTGTGTGTGTAGAAAAGACTCTTCTGTCTTTTAAACTAATTAATAATAATTCATTTAATTTTGAAAATTATTATTTATTAGTTTAAAAGACAGAAGAGTAAATACACACTGTGACATAATTGTGTCTGTGTCTGTGTATGTGTATTTACTCTTCTGTCTTTTAAACTAATGTTTTTGATCATTTTTCCAGTTCTACAACAATTCAACAGTACAACATGGATAAGTTAATGTAAGCTCTACTGTACTTAATAATCCCATAGTTGTGCACTTTTACTACAAATCATCATTTACAAAATGAACTGCTCTAAAATAGGAGAACCACACACCCACCTACACACACAAACACACCACCAAAAAGTCGAGGCTCGGATAGTCTAGAGATGGTTTTTAATTGAGGAGCCACGTGGGAGCTCACACACTGGGATCCGGTTTAACTAGGTCAGCACAGAAATGCCATCTGCGGAGATTTGGGTTTGCATGTAGACGAGCCGTGTCCCATCACAGTTCTGCTGTCACAGAGTAACACGGCCACACACACGCTTTGACCTGCTAAGCAGAAGATGACAGCGGCACCGTGAATTTGCACTGAAGAATTCCGATTATGTCTCGGTGTTGCCGTCTGTGGTTTCTCCCGCCAATGGAGCGTGTCGTGCCTTCGTCACCGAAGTCTTCGCAAAACCCCTCCGGAGCTGTTATAGCAGTCGCTGTTTATCTGAGCTTTATTTTTGTGGCCGGACCAAAGTATGCAAACAGCAAGTGGTCTGAATTTTTCGGGCATGAAATTACCAGCCTTTCCGAGCTTACTCAGCAGCTCGCTGGAAGTTGGCACTGTAATATAAATGCTTGGCTTTAAAGCTGGGCTGCCGCGGTCACTCGCAGGGATGGATATTGTGTGAGCTGCCGGCAAGGCTTAATGAAAAATAAATGACACTATGATCGAATAACATGGCCTCAAACTGTATCTTTATTGATACGGAGCCAGACGGGACGCAACTGGAACGCCGGCTTTGTCCCGGGGAGCTCATACACTGACGATATTTCACAATATTCAGGCTGAATGGTTTTGTTTCGATACACATTTCGCTTTTGCCCACAGCATTTTCAACGGAGAAATCTGGAAGGACTCGTTTTTTGAGGAAGAACGTAGTAATTGAAGTGACAGCAAACTACCAAATATTACATGCGAGTAGTTATTAAAGTCAAGCCGCTATGCTTGTACAGTGACACTGGCAGTCTTTAAAGTTGAATAACAGACAGATTTACAATGCGATTTCTTTTTTCTTTGAAGATTTTTTAGCTGTGTTTGTGTCGCCTCACGGCACGAAGCTTTGAAGGTCAAGTTCAAGGCCGGATTTGTCTGACGTTTGCATGTTGATTCGTCTCTTAGTCTAGGTTCTAAAAAAAAAACTAAATAAATACGTATAAAATGTAATAAGTGTTACAAATATATAAAACTATTTAATCTGTACTCGATTAATTATTCATCTGAATTGCAGATATTAAATTAGTAGGTAGGATTGCGTGTTTGCCAAGTTTTGGCTGTGTGTCAAAAGAGTATTTTCCATCAATGCTAAGGTTTGCTAGGACTGCTTCCAACTTCCTGTGCGGACGGGAAGGACCTAGAAATGGAGCAAGTTTATATATTTTTTTTAATTTTGAGATAACTAAACTTAACTAGTTCAGCTTCCTAGGACTTACACATTAGCATTCCACTGTTTGCAGAACATAATTCAGTGAATTTGAGTTTACGAGATTGAGATATAATCTTTTTTAGGATAATGTAAAAAAAAAGGCAGAAGAGGTTAAAACTTAATTTAAGATCAAATCGAACAGCTGCTGAACTTTTATTTACGTTTAAATTATTTTTAAATTTCCCCACTGTGGGACGAATAAAGGACTTTCTTATTTTATCTTTTATTTACATATATACGTATATATTTTATAATCTTTTTTTTTAAATCTTGTCAGAACTTCTGACGTTACTTGTGATAATAAAAAGCGTTACAAATAAAATTAATACTATTTTTTTTTCGACTGTGATGCTGTCTATAAGAGTCAACACATTTGCTAGAGCTCCACATACTGACCCACCTCGGAGGAAGCTTTACCCCATTATGCCTGAATCTGGCAACCCGCCAGTGGAGTGTTTCCTTTCAATCTCCATCCTCCATCTCCCCCATGATAGACAAGGACAGTGACTGACCCCCTTGCCCTGCTTGGGGTTGATGGGATCTGGATAAGAAGCGCTTCCCTCCCCCACTCCACAGTTCATGTGTCATGGCTTCCCCAATCACCATTCCAGCTTTAGGTTCGGGTTCCTCAATGACCCCAATCTGCACAACGTTCTTCAAAGGTTTAAAGTGTTTAAGACAAGGATGAATCAAGTAGGTCTTTATTTGAGCAACAAACCGGGCTTCCACGTTTCCCAAGGCCTCGCGTTTGCTGTGCTTTCATGCCATTAATTGCGTAATTCGTCAAGCGCGTAACATTGGATTGTGCAACAGTTTCCACAGGGAGAGAACCTCAATGACCAAATATGACTTTCAAGCCTCAAGTATGTGAGTGTTTGTTAAATTGGAGAAAATAATAAAATTGGTCTCTTGAACACTCAGTTAAACAAGGCAAACTGCAATCCAACTTTTTATCTAGACGTATGCAAGTCTAAAACGTCCTTTGTTTAACTAAGTGCTGCCATTAACACAGTGCTCAATGCACAAAATCTTATATTTATTTTGTATAGTACCGTTTTAAAGGGTAATTAGTCGTCCACATGCAGTTTTAGACTCATTCTCCCATCTCTGTTTGCACTGAGGTAATGCTGGCAATTAGCAATTATTCATCTGCAAATCAGTAATGGCATTTCCAATAGTCTCTAATTAGTAAGCAATATTTTCACAGCACAATGCGAAGACGCTTCTCGGGTGCATGTGGGCGTAATGGAGGAGGTGGGACAAAGACCTCTAGCTGAGAGCTCTCTAACTATTGATTGGCTACTGGGGTCCAAAGATTCAATAGTGTGTTTCTCCGCTGTACAATGTTAAAGGTAATGATTTCCACTCTTCGGAGGAGAATCATTAGTATGGAAGCCATTTAGCTGTCGGGAAAAGTACCGGTTGTTTGTCCATAACGTAAATACGATTTTTTTTTGTGTGTGAGTACTCAAAGGATGAGAGCGGAAAAGAGTTTCCATCCAATCTGAATGTAAATACCCAGACATGTTTTGGGTTTTCGGTGGTCAGTCTTGCACACAATCCTCGGTCTGTTAGGACTGAAGGTGAGTTTGGAAGAGGAGCCGGATCAAAGAAAATGTCAGGCTTTCCTGCATGTCAGTCTGGCTGGAGGAATAAAAACAAATGAAATAAAAGGTCTGCTTTCACAGGATTAAATATAGCGCTAAACAGGTGTTGCCGAGACCCTGTTTGAGGCCTCTTGAAGCGCTGGCGTCTCTGGCAGGGTTGAGAGGATAAGACTCCCCTGCTCGATGCTGGAGTGAGAAAACAACCCCAAAAGACTGGAATGTTGAGCCCCACTGTGCCTAATTGATTGGAATTCTGTTGACCGTGTGTGTCTACACTGGGCCGGCAGAAATAAGCCGTGCTAAATCACATTCCAGGGACTGTGTCAGCCCTCGGCTTTGGACAAGCTAGAGCATCTGGAACCAAGCATTCCCAATGTTATGAAAGAGAACTCGCTTTTAGAGATTCGCCTGGCATAAAGGAGACTTTAAACACGGCGGGCAAACTTTTCATGATGTTCGGACAAACTGAAGGAACCGTTATTGTTTGGCAGTGTATTCGTCATGTTCCATATTCTCTCCTAAATTGTGTCTATGTGATTATTGGATATCAAATCCAAAATGCTTAGAATAGAATAGTATCAGATTGTTATTCTTCTCACACTAGTAATGTGACAGACATGATGAGGAGCAGAAGGATAAGTCACTGAATAGATTCGTTTTGTTTTGCATTAAAACTCAAGATTTGATTTCTCATGTGCACTACAAGCTAATTCTATAGTCAAATATATACTCACCACTACATTTCGAATTTCACAAGTAATGATGATATACCGTTATGCATTTGGCAGGCACTTAAATACAGTGATTTCTGACCTTTTGACCCAGGGCTGAATATCATCAGTGATTGATTTGCCTGGTTGTTGGCGATGAAATGTGCAAATTCACTCCCTAACACCAGATGGCACTAAGCAATTTTACACTTGTGACACTTTCTTATCGTAGAAGAAACAATAAAAACGACAGCAAAGAAAAAAAATTCCATTGTACTTATCTGTTAAATAACAAAACTTGAAAGGTTCCTGAAATTTCTGCCATGTTTGTTTTAGTGTAAACAGGTGAAGAGCAAAGTTCACTCACGCCAATCTCACTCACTTTCTCTCTTTCTTGTATTTCCAGAACAACCAGTGGCCCAGTCGATTCCAGGCATATGAGAACTATTTAATTAAAAAAACACTTAGTCATGTCAAACTCCTGAAACAAGTCCTGAAGCAAAACCAAGTATTGTCCAAAATTAAAACACAATTCTGCTTAATTGGGACAAAAAGTTAGTCCGAATCAGAAAAAGAAGCACAAGTCGCTGTAACGACTTGTACTGCTGTAAAGTCTACGAACACGAATGTGATACTATAGTCAGTTTCATCAGAACAACAGTTTCCAGCTCTTGCAGTAATGGATGTGACTGATCTGGAATCAGTTTGGTGTAACTAAGTCCATGCGCACTCAATAGAAAATAAACGAATTGCTCTCTAAAGTGACGCGTGACTCTTGGGTCATTTTACGATTCGCTCAAAATGGGAAAATCATTCATGAACGACACAAGAACGCAATACATTTTCCTCCAGAAAAGCAACAGTAGCAAATTAGCTCAGTATCAATTTTCACAATAATTATTATCAAAAATTGCTGTGCTAATTGGGAATTCTTGTTAAACTCTCTCCGCATCCGTGGAATGGTGAAAGTAAACTCAAGATAGTGTAAATGTTTGTTTACACGGTTTGCCTAAAAAAAGAAAAGTGCAAAAACAGACAATACGCTAGTCCAGATAACAACGGCCGTTTAAAGTGTTCTGCCGATATTCTCTGCGCTGCTGAGCCTCAGACTCACAACAGAAGTGGGAAGTTTGCTGCTTCATTGACGTTTTTCTTGCAACACATGCTCGCACTCCCTTCCCCCATCCTGTCTGCGGTTACTGGCCTTGGAAAAAGAAGAATAATCCACTGTGTCTACAACTCGCCATATATTCTACGTTTCTATTCCGGCAGTTACGAGCCTTTTCCACATCGGTAGAAACATTCCCTAAGCTTTCCAGCCTGGTCGTGACTGTAAAAGTAGGTCAGCGATAAGATTTGCAACAACACATTGTATTTCACGAAGCCACGATAACAACGTTTCCGACCGAAATGCTGCACGAGTATTTAATTATAGCGTGTAGCTCCATTGTACGGTGTTGTCCAATCTCAAAGCTGTGTGATAAACTTTTCCACAACTCCAAGGTCGAGATTACGAGTATTTTTTTTTTGCGCGATAACTAAGCCGCATGTTTTAACTCTCACTCAGGGCCTTCGAGAGCGCACTGCGTCTTTTATCAGCAAATTACGATTGCTATAAAACGACTGATCTTGCGTCCTAAGGCACAGGATTATTAGGCCGCTCCAAATGATACTTGTCAAATGTGAAGGTCAGGAAGTCCATGCACACGTCTACCGGCACGTTTTGGACTAGAATTCTCTCAACACGCATTTCTTAAACAAAGATGATCGGCTTTTAGTAGATCTGGTCTGAGAGCACCAGAGTAATATACGAACCAATGATGATGTCAGCTTGTTATTGACTTTCCAAGTCTGAATGACTGAGCAAAGGAGAGGGGGTGGGGTGGAATCTATTGCAGGCAGTGCCCAGCCAGGCAAAAATGGGTCGACATGCTAGCGTGTGGGGGATGGGTGGGATTCTGCGTCTCTGAGTCTCACAGCCCCAGACATCATTGCTAACTGTAGCTGGGCTGCTTTTTTTCAGTTTACAGCACTCTCGCCTCATTTTCAGACGTAAACTCGGTTAGAGCAGCGAGGAGGGGCTGCCATTACAGACAGCGAAGGTAGTAATGGCCACAATCCATTTACATTTAATGACAAAAACCTGTTTAACTTTGCGCGCAGATACCGTCCAAACGAGGGGCCAGAAACAGTTTGAAAAGTGTAGAATTTTTTCACAGGAAATACCTTTCGGTGTCTGCCAAAACCGCAGACCAGCCTTAGACTGTATAAGTAACAGGAGGCGTGGAACTATTTCACGTTTCTGCCCTGCCCCCAACACACCGCACTCATGATGGTGCTCTGAAAGATATTACACACTCCAGCCATTATGACTAACTTATGGCCGATGGGGGTGTGATTCTTACTGTAATATTGATGAGATATATCTCGGAAATGGTACATGTGAGTGTTAGAGTGGATTTTTCCAACCAACTTTTTCCTCACATGCTCAAGTTTTATCACATGTGAGAGGTTTTAACGGCCGTGAAGATCATTGCAGCAACGTGCCAAACTATATGGTTTTTAATACCCCTGTTGCTATAGAAACATGGATTTTTTTGGGGGTGGGGTGTGGGGCAGATTTGGGGTTTAATTTGGTTGTAGCGGTTAGATTCATATTTATATTTGGATAAAACCACAATTTATGAGTATATTTTTAGCTATATTTTTAGAACAATTTTCCATTTAACTACAATAGTTAGTAAAGAGAGCCTTGTCAAATATAACTTACTATTTCAGCTTTTCACACGTTTTCATTGAAACAACCAATTCATTCTCAGTTTTAAGCAACCAAGTTTCAACCTCCATTATTTGAATTTTTTTTTCAGAATCCTAAAAATATGGTTCTGTAATTCGTTTTTTTATCAAATGATTTTCAGAAATCAGTACATTTTGTGGTCATAAAATAAATCTTTCATATTAGCATGAGCAAAAATGTATACTTTGTAAAGAAACTTTCTATTTAACAGAAATACAATGCATGTAGTTTACTCAAAGTATAATTGAAACAGCCATTACAGTTACTAAGCTGACTTCAATGTTTCAATCTTATCTTTGTTAGTGTTTCGTCTTCATGATAAGGAACCACAATTCTCAAACAACACACACGCCCTATCTAATTCCCACCGCCAATGTTTGTTCTTAGTTGTGTCCAATTCAAACAGATTACAAAGTTTCTGAGATTCCTTGCTGCACAAACAAACAGATATTGTACAGATCCAGTAGATTTGCAAAACCCATACTAGATCCATCTCATGCATCCAGAGAATTCAAATGACTGCGTTGGCTCGGCGTCAACTAATCTGCATTTGAAGTTTACAAATTCTGACTTTTGGCTTCTGCTGCAAAGACCCCGAGCAGAGTCGTGCGAGGAGCCATGGAGGTTCTCAGGAATCTTTTTGTCCTAGAGTGGCAGGCATTTATTGCTCCAGATTTCCCTGGACAACAGCTACTCGGTACGTGAAAGAACACGCAAACACACCTTCAACCAAAACAGCCTTTCTGCTGCAGAACACGCATTTTAATTATAGATGCTCTCGGGCAGGACACACACACAAACACTGAGAGATGTGTTTAAGATTCACGAAGCTCTCTCGCTTCTGCCTCCCACGTTGTATACACCAATGGCCAGTGAAGCCTACAATCCCTGAGACAGAGCCCTGAACTGAGCTCTACACGGAACACTGACACCCATCCTCTCCCTGCTTTGTTTCTAACAGCTCACAGAGGAGTTTCTTTTGTGCCTTGCTCGGAACAATTGAGCTTGATCCGACCTCCCTGTTTTTCCTCCTCTCCTGAAGCTGCTGAAATTTATCAGTGTCCCTTGTGAGAGAAGACCAGATGGCTGCCCTGCTCTTGTTTTCAACGCTTCGGATACAGCTTTGTTTGTTAGTGATGCCATTGAAACCTTAGCCATGGGAGACAGACTCCGTCTCCATCTTCTTGTCTGCAGCTGGATAAACAGAATAGTAAATATTCAAGTATTATTTTGTAAAAGATGATAATGTTTAGTGGGTTTCTAGTCTTGCCAGGCGTCGAATTTGATTCATGTCAGTTTCACTCTGTCTTCACTCACAGACGTGACTAGTGCAAGTAGCTTGTTCTTCCAACCTTAAATGTGTTTGTGGAGTTTAAGCTTAAATCATTTGAGCCCAATGTTTTGTAATATAGAAGAGCATCCTTGATGTGAATTTTGTGAGCCAAATTAAATATGAAGAAACATTGCCAAAACGTGGGAAATGAAAAATCAAGAATGGCCAAACAGACCATCCGATGGTTATTTTAATCGTGCCACAGTCTACGGTTGTTTTTCAGAAAACAGTTACGGGTCAAGATTCTTTAGGTTACATTGATTCTCAACGCAAAATGAAGAGGCTAATGTAATGTTGCTAATTGGAAAACCTGAATCCGGTTTTGCTCTTCATCATGGAGTTTGCCGACAAACATATCTGCTTGCAAACGCTGTGGTAATTTTCTGTTCTTCCTTTCACAAATTTGGAAAGTTCAGTATAAAACTCTTGCAGGGATTTTTTTAAACAATTGGACTTATTTTAAAATTAGTGTACAGGCGTAACTTCTTCTTCAGATGCTTTAAAATAACTAAGTTAGTGTGTGAGAATTAAAATAAAAGAACGTTCATATGTAATACAATTCATGTGCCGGATTTGGCCCAGGAACCGCAGGTTGGGCATCATCGCAAGACAAACAAAAAATTTGTTTTTTTTTTGTGATTTGAGAGTGTCGAAGAAATAGGATTTATTTTTACTTGCGTACAAATGACAATTACCTTTCACAGCTCAAAATGTAGAGCAGATTTGTGTGTATAAGGGACTTAAAAGAAAAGGTGAGAGGCTCCTTCTGCTCAAAGCTACATTCTTTAGGGTTTGATAAGATTACAACTAAACACTGACATTGACACAATGACTATGTTGAAAGCGAATAAGAAGTAAATGTCAGCGAGGGCAAAGTGCACAACAAATGTATTTAAAAGCAGCGTAATGACCAGGGAGTGTTTTAAATGAAGGGAAACTGGTTTGTGCAGGCAGTGTAGACTAGCCGAATTTTACCTAAAGCAAAAACATTTCTTAAAAAAGCAGAAATACAGAAAGTTCACTAGGAATTGTGTTACTAAAATTAATTAGAATTTGTATTAAAACGAATAGGCTGCTGTAAGCAAGCAGAACAGAACAGAATTACTGAAATAAAGCAGATTCTGCACATGAATGTTGAAATGCATATGGATTGATTGTGCAATTATGGGTGTTGCCATGGGAACTAAGTCTCAAAGTCCACGGTGTGAACAACTTTGGGTTGTCATTTTGCAATTACAGTAATTCCAGCAAGATGTGAAAGCAGCATTGGTAATGATGTATGAGAACTGGAGCAGTGGCCTCCAATAAATATAGATTTCCATTTGAAAGGTTGTAGTTTTATTAGTGACCTGACCTTATGTAAAATAAAAGGCATCACAATCTATCTATCCATCCATCCATCCATCCATCCATCAAACATATATACACAGATGTATGCACAGATGTATAAGCCAAGTTTTTTTTTATAGATTAGATTAGATTCAACTTTATAATAAGAGGAGAAAGACAAATTTGAGACTTTGCGTTTATTAAACGGATAAACGTGGACACCAAACCTCACCAACCTAGGGACTAGTCACACACACCAAAACACTCCAGAATTCTCTAGACTCAGGAACTAAACATCACTAACACTTACCACTAATGTACACACAAAGAACTAGCAAATAAAAACAGGGAACACACTTGCTTTAATAAAAGACCAAATTAACAGTTAACAAGTGGAGCACTTAGACATAATCCTAATGGAGTAAATTAATGTTTGATTCAAATTCGTTTACATAAAACAAATGATCATGTTCACCTTGTGCCTTGTCGAATTAGTTTACTGTAAGAGTTCTTTCAGTCTCAAGTACCAGGAAAACACAAAGCATCCCTTAGCTCATGCGGAAAAAGTCTATCTGCTACAATTAGATATAATAAATAATAATAATAATAATTCAACCTTTATTAGTCCCTCAGTGGGGAAATTTTTTCTCTGCATTTAACCCATCCGACACGAACTCGGAGCAGTGGGCAGCCACACAGTGCGGCGCCCGGGGGGCTTGTGGGGTTCAGTGTCTTGCCCAAGGAAGATTACGAGATTAATCTAAAATGAAAAAAGATTACAATCAGATTAATCTAGAATGATCTAGAGGTGCCCACCTCTAATACATACACACCTGTGTTAGATATGAACTTAATACTGTGTTTACATTTCTGTATTCTATATCCTATATATTTATTTAATAACTGTGCATAAACCTCACATGCACTTCTGGTTAGATGCTAACTGCATTTCATTGTCTCTGTACATGTACCTTGCACAATGACAATAAAGTTGGATGTAATCTAATCTTATGAAGGAAATTAACGTTTTGATAGGTATTCTTATACGTATTAATAATCCAGAGCTGTAATTATCTATCCATCGCTGTCTGTCTTTCCGTTAGTAAATTCGTTTTTTGATCAATGCATGGTCAAAAAATCATTTTTCATTTCTTTCGCCATCCATCCATTCATCCATCCATTTACAGACCAACAGGTCAATGTGACCACCACAACTAAACGACACGCCGTATTTCAGTCTTTTTCACAAGGGTTGTTGTCAAAGCGCGTCGTTTACGTAACGCGCCACGTAAGCAGCACGCCGCTTTTTGAAACTCCTCATCGCGGTCGGTCGACGTGAAATCTCAATGGAGGTTGAGGCGAGCAGACGTGTTATGGCGATATTCCTCGTTCGGTTTCAACAAAGCTGCAGCAGCGACGGCGAAGACGACGACAGCCGCCCAGGCCTCCCCCATTTGCGCGCGGAAGGTCACCTCTCTAGTGTTTGAGTGTCTGAAGCCGTTGGCTGCTCCTGAACCGTTTGGCTCTTTCTCCACTAGCAAACAGCTCCACAATGTACCTCAATCGCCGTTAAAAGCTATTTTTAACCGAGTTTTTCGCGCTCCACGCCGCCGAGACCGGAACCGGACGCTTCTTTGGGAATTTATCTTACTTTCTGGCGCCTCGAATCGGCTTTATAACGCGGCGTTTGAGCACTATTTGACAAAATAGGCGAGGAGGAGGAAATTCCACACAGGCAGTGAAAGGCAGTTTCCTCGCGCTCATCCGCGTTTAAAGTGAGTGTTTTTACATTTTACGTCGACCATACGGCTGCATGTGCGTGTGTGTGCACCATGGGGATGCTTTTATAATATTATAGCGATTTATTAAACGGCAAGGACGTTTCTTTGAGATGATCTGGGTGGGGGATGGGCAGCTCACTGAGTGTGTGTGTGTCAGCGCGCGCGCGCGTAAATGCAGCACAACTTCATATTGTGTGTGAGTGTGTGTATTTATGAAACCTGTGACATTTATATGCACACCGACCATTTCTATGACACATAAGTCCATTATTATGTTTTTATTATTGTTGCCATAACTGCTGTATTATTGTTATTGTTTTGATTAGTGTCTTTTGTTCCCTACTCTATCTGTACTGTGTTACACTCCAGTCACATGTGGCATCAAGAATATGCCATGTGTGTCAACCCCAGAGTTTGGCAACTCGTCAATAAACTTGAAATTCTCTTTCAAAATGTCCAACTTTAAAGCCCCTGGTTGTTGTGCTGTGCTATTTTTGCCACTAACTGGATTAAAAGGAGTAGTGGGACATGTTTATGATGGTGCTTATTATAAGAATGTACGAGCACGTGACAGTGTTGTGGGCAATGCAAACTATGAGAGTGGGGGAGGGGAGGGTGATCTCAGACAAACACAAGTATGCTGTAATACTCATGCATTTATAATCATTCATTTTTTGATTATCCATCTATCCATCTATCTATCTATCTATCTATCTATCTATCTATCTATCTATCATCCATCACTTTATTTTTCATATGTGCATATGGACCATGTTATATAACGAGTAGTGTTTCAGTTTGAGTGTAAAGTGTTATGTGTGTGTGTGTGTACAGTGTTTGCTTGTGATATGTGTGTGTGTTGAGCCACTGTGGGGGCGGGGAGCTCTTATAGTGAGTGTGTGTGTGAGCTGAAGGCCGTGTGTGTTTGGGAAACTCCCATTCTAAGAGCTGCTGTCTTTTATTTATATCAGCCACTGCTTAAAGTGGCTCACACACTGCCTGTGTCGGGTCGGCCTTGTTTGTCAATATCGCCCGGGTAAAAATCAAGGCGAGGACAAATGAGTTGATTTCTGAATAATAAAAGCCATTTTAGATTCCATAAGCAGATGATTTCACTCGGCCAGTCTTTGTTTGGAAGCTGCCTCTCTCTCTCTCTCTCTCCGTCGCTCGCCCTCTCTAAGTGGAAGAGTGGCACGGTTATGTAACTTGTGCCTGCGAGTGGATTGAAGCAAGATGTGGGGGATGGGACAGACAGATCTGATCTATTGCGCCTTTTTCCTCGTCTTCCCCCCCCGTTCTATCCCTCGTGGGGCGGAATGGCAGCGGGGCGAGCTGACGTGCCGGAACATGACGTTTGCGTCTGTTCTGGTGCGGTGCATTGGTGTTGACCCCGTTTCTCCAGAGCCCCGAGGTTGAGATGAGATGGGCAGATGGTGGCGTGAGCTTGAAAATGTCTGCCATGGTCTGCGCTTTCTCCAACGAGGCCTGTGTTGTTTTTTTTGCAAGGTCATTGAGGAACACCGTAGGTCTGTTATCTAGTTATGCAATAAAGTTGTAAAACACTGCCAGTGCTGTAATGGAGGGGGCACACACTTATACCGGTGTATTATAATGGCGATTATTTGAATAAATATCATTGTTTTTGTCCAGCGTGACTGGATGTTAGTTACAAAGTTGTTATTGATCGTAAAGCAAAAGTAAACCGTGATCATTAGTAGGCCTGTTATTTTTACATCCATATTGGGCGAATTTTCCAAGGTCGACATGATGTCAGCAAACAGCTTTGTTTGAATTTGTTGCCAAATTTCATGATTTTCCTGAAGCTGCGTTTTTTATCGGAAAACGAAAATAGCAACTTACTAGACCAAGCACTGCTTCCTGAAGTCTTCAGGGTCCTAGTGGCAACCCTTCCTTTAGATTCAATATGAGAGTGTTGTCACAGCTGTCTGCGCTAATGTGTGAGGAATTCTTTTATTACAACTTTATTACGTTATTATATTTGAATGAAGTTGCGTAATTGGGCCGCCGGTTAAAGGACCTTCTTTGGGAGAAATCCTAAAGTCCAAATCATATGTCATAATGCAAACGTGTGCCGCTTTATTGGGGCAGAATGGTCATGTCCCAATAAACAGGAGTCAACCATATATAGAAGTTTCCTATGAAAACCAAAGCAAATTGAGAGAACGGTTAGAAATCACACAGCCTGTGTCTGTGAAAGAAGCAGAGTGAAGCTGATTGCGAATTTAAAAAATCGTTTTGTACGTTGACTTTTTCCATAGAGGTTTTCTTGTCCACTTTTTGTTTTTTTCATTTTTAACGGGTTTATCATAGTTGATATTCTTGTGGAATTAATCTCTTAATCTGTAGCACATCAGTTCAATCTCTATGGTGTGTGTGTGTGTGTATGTGTGTGTGTGTGTGTGTCTCAAATAGATTCTAGTCTTCACCTTGGTCATTTACTTTCAGTGAATGATTCCCAGAAACCACCGACCGACTAAATTTAGACACGGCGAAGCGTTTGTGAATGTTCCGGGGTGAAGAAGTTGCCCTCCTTGATTTCAGCCGCCTTGGGAAAGAACCTGCGATTAAAAACGACCGACTTTAGACGTTGTCAGAAGTTTGTTTACTTTACTGACGCGGAATCCGATTTAAGGAAACAGGCGAGTAAGGGGAAGTTCAACGTCACAACTTCCTGTTTTCGTAGAGTACTATTGAGTTCTTGTCAATCTAGACGTGACAGGCATGACGTGAATAAAGAAACACGGTACAGGGCGAACTTTGAGCAGATAGGGAATGCAGGCCTCGTTGTTTTAAAGCCACATTATGCGCTTAACCAGGCTGATGTCGGCTTGGGGGATGGGTGTACTTTGCCCGACTGTTCATTTGTTTCTTCCTGCTCTCCGACAGACTAATGAAACCTCAGCGGCGTTCCTCCCCCACCCAGAGGCGGCCGCATACTTTTGTTGTGTGTGACCTGAAGGTCAAGTTCAACATGTAAACTTGCAGCAGGTCTCGAGTTCTCTTCCTAGTATTTAGGGCCCACGCCGTTTGACAGCCGAGTTAGGGATTCTTTAAAGGCGTAATGTGTGACACTTAAATAACAAGTTAAAAATATCTCGACTTTCCAAAGCACGTCTTTGGCATTCCAGCCCGTCCCGGACGTAACGCTGGCGCTCGGGTTGCCTGCAGCACAGCCATGCCACTTTTACAGCTCGTGTCAATGGACCGGCTCTGAATAAACCATGGCTCGCTCGGCTAGTTTGGTTGGCGTCAATTGAAATGGCTTGGTGTGTTTGACCGTGTTGACTCTAGGCTTTTTGAGGCAGTTGATTGGTACGTTTCGAACACGATTTAACGTTTTTATAAGCTATCGGTGGGGTGAGCGATATGAGTGAAAATTCACATCACGATATTTTCTAGTGTCCAGATGCTATTGGTATTATATTACGGTATCTGGGTTGGGGGTGGACATTACATCTAAGTAGACCTTACATTATGTACACAAAATTTGAAGGAATTAAAAGCAGGGGTAACCCGGGTAAGCATCTGCCATTTCTAATACAGTATGTCACTAAAAAATAGTAGCCATGGCGTTTATTCGAAAATTGAGAGAGACAGACCGAGATAGATGGAGAGAGAGAGAGAGAGAGAGAGAGAGAGAGAGAGAGAGAAACAAACAGTTTAGTTTGTCACAGATTGTCATGCTTTCTTTCTTTTTTGCTCTTGCTCACGCGCCCGACGGAATGTGAGTCTGAATCCGAATGTCGCGTGAAACGAGCGTTTACAAACGACTTTGATAAAAAATAAGCAGAAACAGAGCTTTGCGAACACCTTTACGGTTCTATTTCGTAGTAGAGCCGCTCTTAAAGACACTACACAGACATCGGACCTCGCGGGTGTGATCTATTATCTCAGCCTGTTACACTGCTTTCTCTGTTCGATTAGCAATGTCTTTAAAAGTCATTAAAAGTTAAAGTCGTTTAAAAGTGCGATTAGCAACGTCATTAAAAAATTGTACCGAAACAATCATGTTATATTGTATTAAAGTGTTTATATACATGTGTAAAAATTTAATTCATGAATGTTTATCCACAATATTGCAAAATTCATATTGTGGCACAACTCAATACCGGTTTACACGTTAATACTAGTTTATTTTATTGCCCACCTCTAGCTATCGCCAAGTGGAATTTGGTGCATTTTGATGGTTGCATAGTTGTGGTCTTGTCTTTTTTATTACTTCGGAAAACTCATGGTAGTCAAAATCATCACTTTGAGGAATCATGTTTGTAACTGTATTTTACACAGATAGAACGAGGCGGAAAAGTCACAATCAAGCGTTCCATGTGAGCTATTGAAATGTCCGCAGAAGCAATTCAAAACTCTTTTTTTTTTTTTATTAAAGAGAAGTCTTTCTAAAGTGCATTTTGGTCTAAACAAAACTCAGAATTCTAGACAATGTACATTTTGACACGCGTCAACTCTGCCCAAATTCCTCCGACATTGTCAAAAACGTGTGACTGTATAATGTGTCGTGCATTTGTGTAATTTGAGGGTAGGTTTAAATTGTGTGAGGAACATTTGAACCGATTTGTATTTTTGAGCGTTTTCAAAAAATGCTTTTTCACGTACTATGTTCGACATGAATTTGTGTATGTGGTAGACTTGCGAGTTGTTTCCAGTTTTGGCTGCAGCAGTAGAGCGATAAGTACGTTAATCTGAACATAAAGCAACAGCACCGAATGTTTAGTTGGAATATTAGGCGTTTATGTGGCTATGTGATTACAAAAGACCAAAAGACTGTTAAAAACTAGTAAAATAGCTTGTTTTAAAATAGCAAGTAAATTGTGATTGCAAAATAAGAATGATACGTGAGTTTAATGTAACAGTAGCTAGTTGGGAAACAATCTATTAAAAGATAATACAATGTTTTACGCACATTTAAGAATCAACAATCGTGTGATGTTGATCATTGGGAGTTTTTTGTCTCTGCCATTGAGTTTTGAAGTATGAAAATGGCTGTTACTGGATTATAAAGACTCTGAGATTGTATTAACACTTTAATGATTTGATTATTTTATTATAATCTTCTGCTTTAGCTTTGCAGCCACATTAACAGTGATTCTGTACGCTGTTACTGTAAAAATGTAATGGTGTATATGCAGCTTTTTTATGTGAGAATTTGCTCACGACTAACAAGAAGTTCCGCAACATTGGTGAGAATTAGCTTATCCTACTAGTAGTGAAAACTAGTAGTGAGCTATTATTGCTCTAAAAACATCCAACATTGTGATTATTTTGTGATATTTAGCCAAAGAGCTACTTTGTCTCCCACTTGTATTCGCAACATTGGAACCACAATCATGGTTTTGTTGTAAATATTGTACAGACGTCTTCATTTTGTATGGCTGGTCGCTTGGGATTTTGTGCTGTGTTTGTTACTCAATTAAAAGTCAAAGAATATTTGTTTACAAGACTATTGATGTCACAAGAGTCAGATTACAGCGTTTTGATTATTATTGGAAGCTGAAAATCTTCCAATAAAATCGTCTCTCTCACACACACAGACACACAAACACACACACACACACACACACACACCTACACAAACATTTTGAGTGTTTGACATTAGAAAGCTGCTGATTGTTCCTAGAAGTGTCAGGAGGTTTGCAACAGTTGTTCAATATCTTTCAAAATTTTATTTTGAAAAGAACCAAAAAAAATGAAAGGAAAATATTGTGAATTTCATAAATAGTATTTATGTTTGTAAATGTTTAGAACATTTAGTACATTACTGATTTATGCTTTCTTTAAATTGCCCTAATATGACAAATATGTGGGAATTGAGCGAGATGTTTATTTTTAAACAGAATGTATTTCCTTATTGAATTTTTACTGTTTGTTCATTGATACGTTCGACTGAGAAAGCAGATGTATTACTGGTCTGGTGGCATCACGGATGACTTGCGACTCTGGTCATGTTTTTTTGTCTTGAATGACTCACTGCAAAATGAAGTTTTACTACTTAAAGGTTCTGCTCGAAAAGACGTACTTGCTTTTACCATTTAATGGGGTTGTCCTTAGACTTTGCTCAATCAATATGAATCATGGCCAGAGAAGCTATGAATATAGATCAATAGAGCAAAAAAATTGAAAAACGTAAATAAGATTATAATGAAGAACAAATTGTAATGAAACTGATTTTTCAATTTTCAATATAAATCTGTGGGTGATGGGAAGAAAACTAAACAAATACAAAAGTCTAAGGTAATGCCTGTGTGCTTGGCGAGAAACATTTTTCTGTAACCCTTGATTTTAACTCGTAATTTGTCCGTTAGTTTTACGTTTGTTATTCCCGTCTGATCACTGACTGCCATAGCTCTTTTTCAACCAATTCTCCGCATCATGTTTTCGCACAGGCCCCAATGTCCACCGAGTCCAACTCGGTGTAAGGTGTTAAACTTTAGGCCCGTACTAGCCCAGAGAAGCTTAACTTGGCTGAATCGCTTGTAGTGAACCGAACCAGGGATGCAGAGCTCTCAATGCAATGGAGGGTTTTCGAGACTGAGCGACGGAGGATCATTAGTTGATTTCATCTTCTATATTGTTTCTTCACCACAAAAGGGGTTTGGACTGCTTTGAGGGTTTTGAATGCACTTCGTCAGGATGGAACTGGATCACGATGGTCAATTAATCACCTCGCTTCAGAGTTGGAATTATTAATGCCTTTGTCAATTCTCTGGAGCAGCAGATTAGAGTCGAGGTGACAGTGAAGTGTAATCAGCGAATGTACTATACCCAACTACATCTGATGTAAGCGCTTTGATAAATCAGGTTCTTCTAAAGTTCTCTTAGAATTGATCTATGATTCTATGAGTTTTGTCCATGACTGAGATCTTGACATGTAGGGGTCTTCTCAAACGCACCCATTTCTGGTTTCATCACCTTTTAAGAAACCATGTTTTATAAAGTGTGGTTGAAAACTACTTCCATCCATCCTGAAATGTCAGCTTTTGGTTTCATTCATCTTCACCTCGTCACATTTCTTCTCAGATGTTTCTTTAAAGTCAGCCGCCGAATGTCTAGACCATTATCTCTCGGATGGCAGTGTTGTCTAGACCACTATCTTATGCACTTGCAGATATGCATTTAACAGTTGTGAAGAAGGATCTCCACCACTTAGCCTAATTACTTTTGTCCATCAGACCAATGCTTGAACAAAGAGGAGCAGGCCACTAGACAGAGTGTTTGCACTTTGCATAGTGAATGGGAAACCTTGTCTTACTTAGTCATGATAAAGGATAGTGAAGATTGCAGGGTTGTATGTAGTAAACAACCCAAGAGAAGCAGCACGAATCTGGAATTTGAAGGATCTTTCTTCTGTATTACATCAAGCAATTGTGGCCTTCGTGTAAACTCTTTGTGTAAAGACTCTGTTTCAATTTGTAAAATTGTTTCAATGCACTCACATGTGACGTTTAAGTCACTTTGGAAAGTGTCTTCTAAACGTGGACATGTAAAGCCACAGATTGTAAAGTTGGTCAGGATCCTTCAATCATTGTGGGTTAAATTGAATTTATTTGATTTGAGAAAACTATTTTGTTGTTTTTTTTTTCCAACCGATTCTAAAATTCAGTAGGAAATAGTGGTGAAGTGACGAAGTGGAAGCGTTCAGGCTGGTTTGGCTTCACCACTACAAATATGATTTCTTAAAAGTCGTGTGACCAAATTGTAATACAGTCGCCTGTCGCTAAAATTTAGGGTTTAAGATAAACAGTCGACCGGTTAAAGGGGACAGGCGCGTCATTGGCAGAAATCCTAAAGTCTAAATTGTATATCATAATGCACATTTTTGCAGCCATATGGGAGCAAAATTGTCGTGTCCAGATGTGTCCCAATTAACCAGAGTCAACTGTATTAGTTAAACTTGCAATGAATGGAACAAAATTCGAAGTTTAGACATTCGACTTACGAATGTCGTACAGAACGAAAATTAGTAACATAATGTCGTTTATTTTTGCTATACGAAAGACGCTAGCATGCATTGAGAAGTCCAGACGTGTATTAAACAGTTGTTTAATCGCCTTTGCTTGTAAAATAAACAACAAAAAAACACTAGTTAGTTTCAGAGATCTGGATTCCAAAATGTAAAATAATCTTTTAAAATACATAATTTGACGTTGGCTCGCCACGTGATTTCGCAGTTCAGTTTATGTTCATTATTTATGAAAAACCATGGAGAGAAACTGCGGACTTGGTTGCCGTCATTGTGTGACACGTGGTTTGGTGTTTGTGAAGGTGTTGAGGTGTGAATGCAGTAACATTTCTCAGAATTGTACTGCAAAAAGCAAATCACATGTGACCGTCAAATGAGTCACACGTCTCTCCGCTTCCGGATTTCAGAAACACTGTAGACTTTTCCTCTCTATTTCCAATTTAATGAACTTGAAATGTTTGTGATGCTGATGACATATGAACACACATACCTGCTCATTTGTTACATTTACCGTAAAATTCGTACTTTTTTATAATTTCGACGCTCAAAAGCAAAGGATCTTGGGAAATTAAGTTCTGACTACTATATCTGTAAAAACAAAACAAAATTCTTTTGTGTGCTTCGAGACAGTTAAAAACTGAAAAGCGCCTTACAAATGCTCTGAACTTGAACTCTGAACTTTTATTTTGTGCCTAAAAATTCGGGGGTGCTTATATACGCCTAAATACGGTATTTTGTTCGGTTTATTTTGTTGTGCAATGTGATTTTGCAAACTGTTGGTATAAATGTGTCTATGCACAACGCGCAAATATACATAAACGTGGGTATATTTATGTTAATAATTTGGTTAATGTGTGTGTTTGTATGTATGACATGAGCCGAAAGATCTGATTGGTTGTAGTGAGCCAGAAGAGTTAAATGGCAGCGTTTGAGAGCAGATCTCAGCTTCTACTGAACGTTTACTGCTGAACTTTGTCTCGATGCAATGCCCGTACCAACAATCCGATGTGTTGAATTGGACACGTTTGGTGCATTTGCACATTCAATGCGCCTCGTGTAGTTGCTGAAGGTAAAGTGATACCAAAATGCGAACTTTAAATGTTCTAGGAAACAACAAAGGAGATGGTCTTCACTGCACAATGAGAATGTATTGTGAAATTAAGTGTTTGATCGAATTTTAAACAAAAGAATAATTTTGTAAAGGCAAATGCACAAGTGGGCAATATTAAAGCTTTTCATAAAAACACTTCACGTGGAAAGGATTTTCACCACACATGAATTGGTGGAAAATTATGGTGAATTAACAGCATACAAAAGTCAAAATACAAGATTACCAATCTGGAACAGATTTCTGACACAAAAATGGGGCAGAAACTGAATTTCTACGAAATGGTAGACAGTAGATAATGTACAAAATCTTAAAGTTTGGATAAGCTTGTAGAACGCTATAATGAACACCTAAAATCTCTCAGCACTCTTATTCAAGATGAATCATTTCTGTTCTTTGTTGTTAATATTGTGAGTGCTCACGCAAACGCACCATAATCCCATATATTAGTGCGGCATTTCCGTCATATTTTGTATTATGTTATCGTTTTAAATTTAAAATGTATTTTATGAGCTATACAATAAAGGGTTAGTAGAGTTCTCACAACAGTTCAAAAGCTCCACAGTAAATACACCGCTGGTTCTTTTTTGGTGGCTTTTGTCCGACCTCATGACAAATTGCAGTCTTTTTTTTTTTTTCCTGACATGCAGTTTTTACCATTGGCAACCTTACCGTGTTTTTCCTCCGTTGACCTTCATCAGTCCCACACCTCTTTTCTCCGGGTCTCGGATGACCCAATTAAACTACTCAGTCTGCACTACGGTTCTCATCGGACGCGACTCCGGTCCACCGGAAGCACGAGTCGAGGTTCAGGAAAGGGCATCTTCAAGGTGGAATCTTTTAAATAATGGAAGTCTAGCCAGACAGTCATGGAAAGCATGAGCTTCTCTGTCACACCAAGCCTGATGGATTTGACTTTGACGTAAAATGTTTTTTTTTTTGCTCTCCAGATACCAAAAAAAGTGAGAATGAATAATGTGTCACTCGGCACATTGTGTTTTACTCTATTTGCCGAACCGGGTTTTTATTGATCTTGACTGTGTATTATTTTATTTCTCTATTTGAAATGCTCTGCTGAAAGTTATTTCATAGCATCTTGAGAGTTTGCCTTATTATTCCAGGCTCTTGTGAAAGGCTCTTTTGATTTAGAGCTTGAGCCGATCATGATACTGTGCTTATGGGTTGGCGTTAAATAGCGTGTTATGGCAGTATTGACGTTTCGAGAGACTCGGTTTTGTTTAAAAAAAAAAAATTGTTTTTTTTTTTAACCCGTCTTCATACACACGTTTGACTTTTGAAGTCCCATCTGCAGAAATGCTTTTCAATTCTTGGCAAAAGCGGCTCACAAATTGTGTGTTTGAGGAATATATAATGTCATATAAATATTGGGAATCTGTGAAATACAGAAACGGTTTAGATTTTTTGGTATTTTGGATTTTGTACTCATAAATAATATTTATAAAATATTGTAATTGGGTTGTGCTTCTTAATTATTATTTAAAACTACAAAACAAGAGAGTCAACACTTGCTTCAGTTAATCCCAGCATCCATGTTTTTGTCGTTTCTCTGGATTACGCATTTTGGACCGGACTTACCGTACCGTACCAAATCAAGATCATTGATTTCTTGATTTGAATCCAGTGTTTTCTGATTTTTATTTTACAGCGCCGAGTTCTCTGCTGCTGAAGGTTCAACTCGGAGCAAGACCTGATCACATGGTAAGTCTTGGTTCTCTGTTTGTGTGTGTCAGACATTTAAGCAATGGCAAGAGGGTTGTGGAGTAGTTGGCGCTATAGACTAACTACTCAAGTTCCTATTGGGTTTCTAATTGTGTGCTTGCTTGGGTTTCTTCTGGGTCTCCGGTTTCCTCCCACAATCCAAAACCATGCAGAATAATTACAGTCTGGAATATTACCCATACGTGCAGAAGTGTGAATGTGTGTTCCGCTCTGTGATTGGACAGAGTTTGTGTCCCACCTTCAGGCCAAGACTTTCTGTGATTGGCTCCAGCCTGTGACCAAAATAAAAGGTTTTGAAAATGATTGAATGGAAATATACAAGCATCTATACACAATCGTGACAAGGAACACTTGATAAGACGCAAATCATTAATCCACTATAATTTAGTTTGTGCTTTGTATCTGGGAAACGACTGATTTCAAAATCAAAGCAACACCGTTACCATAGTAACTTGCTAATCATTAATTTTCTTGATGTCAATCTAAAAGTATTTTCTCCATCAGTGGCGCTTTTTATTTTATTTGCTCAACTAAGACTAACCAACTAATGATCGTGCAGATTAATTATCCTGCTGGTCTTATCGCATGCGATTTTGAAAACGAAATTCGATCTATTTATGTTTGAACGGCTCTAAATGCTGCTGTCATTCCAATATGTTTGTAAAGCTTTTTAGAGTGTTGCTATAGAAACAGAGGAAAGAGTAACTAGCTTTTTTAGGTGGAGATTGATTTGGTTCTTTGGCGATGGAGGAAAATAGAGTTCAATTAAACTCACTTTTGAGATTGTTTTTTTTCCCCACTCGCTTGGGCTAAAAAAAATCTGGGCGGAGATGAGTCTCTGCACGGTTAAGATTGTCAGCTATCAGAATCATTTTTGAGTCACGTTCTGTGTGGTTCTTTAAACCAGATCTGGAAATAGCAGAGTTCTGAAAGTCGTTTTGTTGCGCTTGTGTTGAGAGACGCTGTCGCTTCTGAGGCTTTATTCTTGTATACATCATGAAATCCGTGTCACAAATCCGAGACCTGAGATATACAGCCATATTGAATTTCAGTGTTTTGGCTTTGGGCGAAAAAAAAAAAAAAAAACTGTTACCGCGCTAGCTTCAGAAAACAATGCCGGGCTTTTCTCCGTCTTATTATGAAATCAATCTTTCAGAGATCTGACTGTAAAATTGGTGTGTAAATGTGAAAGCTCTTGCTTTGCTGCTCAGTAAAGGATGTGTATTGCATTCCTTGTGTAGATGACCTAGAAATAGGAATTTATAAGATTATTAGCATTTATCATAATTGATTAATGTGTTTTAAAGGAAATATAATAGATTTGGTAATTAGTTGAAGTATTATTTAAAATCATGTACATCATACACACTTGGTTTTTCAGAGAATCAGTTTTTTCTACACAAAGATTGTCTTGCGCAAAAAACGCGACCTGCAACAAAAATTCGTCGTTGCGTGTGGTCATGTGACTTTTACATACAGATGTGGACTATGCTAAAATCTGGTTGCTCCACCTACTAAGAATCCAATTGGCTTCCATTGAGGAAGTGGGCGGAGAAATGCTTCTGCAGACGAGATTTTTTTAGCATGTTATATTATAACTCTCAAACTGAGTAATGACACACACACAAAGTAATAGAATGCAAAGTCACAAATAAATGGCAAGCGATTGGATATTTATTTTTATGTTGTCTGAGAATTTATTGCTGAAAATGTGCAGTCCTGTTAAAATGTGTGTGAAGTGTAGTATTTACTAAATGTGTAACAAACAAATGGCAATCAAATAATAAATACAATCCACTGCATTATGGAAATCTTTTCGTTTTTACTGTTTTTTTTTGTAATCTCGTTGTTTTTTTTTACTACGTAATTGAGACTTCTTTTGATTTTTTTTTTTTTTTTTTTTTTTTTTTTTTTTTTTTGCTTTTATGGTTTGTGCACAGCTGCTTTGATCTGTACGGTGAAATCCATTGTGCACATTTCTGAACATCAACACGATCTTTATCGCCAATGCTGCAGTCACTGGTAGCCACGTTTCCTGTGCGTTTTGACTAATGATTCTACGCAGTTTGAACAGCAGCATTTGCGAATGATCCATTAAGTTTTCCAAAACTATTTTTCTAGGTAATTTCAGTTTCTACTGATACACCCGAGCCTCTTTGTGATGTTCTTGCCAGTCGTGGTTCTTCAGCCTTTTTGAGTTGGTTTAAAATGCCACATTCTGTTTTGTCCTGCTTTGGTCAAAGCTGAAGAATCGGCTTAATCCAGCAGCGCCAATACGACTGCGAGCGCTTCGTCATCGTTACCTCATTACTACGGATGGAGGAAGTGAACTGTTCTTCACGGCCTCCATGGTTTCTTCCAGAGAGAGGAGAGATCCTCCGTACTTCACTGAACTGTCACTTTCAAGCCTACAGCGCTGTGTAGGAGGAAAGATTAACTGCTCTTTGAAAGGAAAGCGTGACATCTGTTTCCTTTGAAGCAGGTTGCTTGGTGAAGATCGCAGCAGAAAAGTTCCAGTTTAATGGCAGACGTCCTCAGGAGGCTTGTTTCTTTTTTTTTTTTCTTTCTTCTTCTTTGGCAATCTAGGTCTTCTGTAGATGCACCGCAAAACCCAGTTCAAAATAATTCATATTTACCAATCTCATTTAAACATAAAAGATGAGGCAACTTCTGCCCCCCGGTTTGGGTTTTCCAGGCCACCGCTGTTATTATGTTCCGTCGCCCAAGGTTTGGACCGCCATCGTTTATTGAAGAAAATCTGACCGGCAAAATTCACTTTTGTGTGGGACAAGTGTCTGGCTTCAAGCGGAATCCCTGCCGACCTCTGAAACCGCTAATAACTCATTAAAGCCGCACATTTTCTGAGCGTGTTGCATCGCCCGCCCGTGGAAACGGACACATGTTCGGAAACGGTACAACACAGTCACTGGGAGGATGATTCATGAACACAGGGATTAATCCCCGGCCAAGGTTTAATCTGTGCCTGGGAAAACGCCGCTGAATGATTTGTTGTTTTAGCGTTTATGCTTGATTTATACGCGGGCATGTGGCGGGGCAGGTCGCTCGTTTTAGGTCGTAATTCAGAAGCCATGTTGGATAAAGTGATGATGATGGGGTGGACTTGTTTTGAAACTGTTTGGCTATACAGGAACGCTGCCTAATATAATAATGAATAAAAAAACACAGCGCAAATGTTGTTTGTGTGTGTGTGTGTGTGTTTGCCCGCGCTTTTTGTAAAGTTGAGAAGTTCATCCATCTATTCATTTGAACCACTTCTCCATTTCTGGGTCACGGGGAGCCGGAGCCAATCACAGAAACTTTAGGCCTGAAGGAGGGACATAATGAGAATAGCCAACCAATCACAGAGCGGGACACATTCGCACTCACGTCTTTTGGCAATTTTCCCAAACGGAAATCCCCAATTGGGCCTCAAACTTGAGCCTTCTCTCGACGACGCTGCCCACTGCTCCCCCATGCTGACTTCTAATGATGGATTTCTGTGAGATATTTGCTTATATACATGCCTGAATGCCACAAATGTAATGAGTTATTTTGATTTATAAATAAAAGCAGAAACTAAGAGAATGGATTGAACTGGTGAACGCCAAACAAACTCTCGACTCGGGGACTTTGGGTTATTTACCACTAACGTCTCTTTCTTGACATTCGAAGAGTTCGTGTAATATAGAATATTGCACTCAGATTTCCCATGCCTTGACGTCCACTTCTGCTTTGTTTACCTTTGGCTGTGATGTTCTTTGCAGGTGCTGAGACACTTGGGTTGGATCTTCAGAAAGCGTTTACCTAGCGGAAATAGAGCTGATAGTGTGGTGAGTAGAAAGGCACATTGCTGCTTTTTTTGTCTTCTTTAAAGAAAAAGCAGTTTTTATGCATTGTTGGAAAGCGCATTGAATGGAACAGCTGTTTCTGATGGGTTTTTTTCTGGAACAGGATTATTCAGCTCATGCTGTTTTTTTCTTCGATTATTTTAGCTCATTTTTTTAATTAATTTAAACCGTAAAGACGCTTGAGAAATTGCATACAATATTCTAAACACTGTTATTGACACGTCTGTGTGTATATAATGTATATAAACGGAAATGCGGTCACAATATTGACCTTTATGTGAAGACCATTGTTAAAATATTATTCGCAATTATGGCAATACTAATTTTCTGTTTAAGTGATTGTTGATTGTGTGTGTGTGTGTGTGTGTGTGTGTGTGTTGTGTGTGTGCCCAAAATATTTTTGTTGAGTGAAGTGGTTGTGACTCATCATACTACAACATGATTGGTCCACCTGCTGTGATTCTGATTGGCTTTCATGGAGAAAGTGGGCGGAGCAATGTGTTTGCCTATCAAGTTTTATCTCTTAGTGACACTCACACTCCCAAACTGCGTAACATTTTGCAAATGAGCAGAATGCAAAGTCACAAATAAATCGCTGCTGATGTTATATTTATTAGTTTCATGCTTTGTGTAAATTTAAGACTTGTGAAACTCGAACCACTTTTTCACAAACGATATTATATTTATTTATATTTTGGATGCGTAGAATGTATTTAAGCCTTTATTGTCATTGTAATGCTGGGTTACAATTAAATTGGGATAGCTACTCACTCATAAAAAAGAGAATGAACAATTGTAAGAAAATGTAAAAATCATGTAAAAAAACTTTGTATACATTTTTATGGCATAAAATGACATAAAATGTGTTCAACTTTGATGGTAAATATTCGCAGTCAGACAGTTATTTCATAATCGCCAAAGCCGCAATTTCAGACAATGGAAATGATTGGCTTCCAGAAAAAAAATGGGCTTTTGGGTTTCATTTGTCGGTCATTGTTCCATTCCAACCCAACCCAAGCTCCTTATCGTAACGGTTAGCGCTCTGACATCGGAACAATGAATGAGTCTGTGTGTACTGGCTCGCTGGCCGCAGCTAGAGTAAGTGATTTTGGCAGGTGGTGATATGATGTAACGCTATTGAGCAGCTCAGGCGCGATCATGTTCCAGTAGACCTTTAGGCAGTGCTTGTTCCACATGGAGCAGAAACACAGAATCAGGCCAAAGTTCCTCCATCGCTGGAGAAAACAACTGGCTCCTGTAACCAGGGCTCCACAGGCCTTGAATAAGTCACCCATTAAACTCTACTCATCTTTGAGTTGCTTTATGCAAAATTCCTGGAAAATCTCTTGATGACCCTTTGCCTTCGATGAAGAACTCTGGCGTAACGTCAACTTGTTTGCTATTGACTATTGACTTGCTTCCAGCTCCAGTACATTTGATGATTCATTGTTGGTCGTGGCGGTTTTTGGTCATTCTGATATCGTCACTTCTGTTGTAAAGTTTTGAAAACATCTAAGCGGCCTGGGCGATTAATCGAAAAATAATCGAAATTCAGGCTTATAACGTCTCCGGTTTTTCCTGGTTGATATGAAGAAAACATTCGGATGTGGAGGCACGTGACCTCCGTTCTCGATTTTTTTCTCAACATGAGCAGCTTGATTTATACAAAAAAACCGTGGTCTGCGTCATTTGGACACATTTTGGCTTCGGGAAGGCACGGAACAAAATGAAGTCACGTGTAGGCGCTACAGGAAAACAGTTGCAAAGCGCTAAAGTAACGCGAGAAATGTCTAGCTCCTCGTGTAGCACAGCCGCGCTGCTTTGCAGATTTAAACACCAAACCTGAAAGAGTTAAACACGATTGTGTTTCTTAGTCAGAACTGAAGTCACAACTGAAGAGTTAATTCATGTAATGACATGATCACTAAGATCACCTTAGTGTAACAGAGTTCAACTTTCAATACAACAATCTGTTGTTTACGTTAAATATTTGTCTGCAGAAGATGCAATAAATAAGTAAACAGGATATATCTTATTATTAATTGTATGTTATTATAAATAATAAGAGTTGTTATTATATTGAATTGTTATTTAGAAGACAACTGCTCATTTCCCAAAAAAATATTTATTCTGTACTTAAATTTGCCAGTTATTATTCTTTTCTTTTTTTTTTTTTTACAAGAACAAAGTGATTGTAGGATATGGGGACTGCATGCTTTAATTTAAGGTGTTGTTCAATAAATAATCATATGTAAGATCTGTGTGTGTTTCCTTAAATTATTTTAAAATCAAGTAATGCACATTTTATTCAAAAATCTCTCACAATATGCTCTAATGTGAGCATGTTTATTGTACAAAACTTGTCAGGGAACTACAAGTGAAAAACATAAATAAATAAATAATCGTTCATTGATCACACTCATGTTAAAATATTCAATTAATCGAGATTTTGATCTTTGGCGTAATCGCCCAGCTCTAACACCAAACTCAATGATGCTCTGGACGTTACGTAACAATGTTGATGATTTCACAGTTTTGAGACTAGATTCGAGAAGAAAAATACAGCATTCAAAAAAGATTCCGTACAAAAATGTATTCGGTTACATTGCGAACATATATGTTACATTTTCTGCGTAATTGCAGTTCAAAGTGTTACCGAAAGTCGATCAATTTAGAAAAAGGCTTCTGTTGTCCCACACCAAACTGGCATTTCTGGGTGACATTGGCACACATTTTCGTTTGAATTATTTAAAACAATTTTTGAGTTGTGAAGTTTATTTAACGCAGCTGTCGTAGTAATCAGTGATAATCAGATGGCTTATGGAGAGCGAATAAAAGGTCTGTTAAAAGTCCATTAGAATAGATGATGTCAGTCAGACAGACGAAGTAGTTTAAAAAAAATTGATTTAGCGACGTGCGATTTTACACTAATTAATTTAGTCAAGATCCTAAATAAACCCAACATATTTCATTTCAAACATTGTGTTAAAATCGTTTGGCCGAAAACTCGCAAAAGACAAACACCAAAAAATCTCGTAAAATTTTGAGTTCTCAAACGTATATATTTTTATTGCCTTGCATGAAGCTAATTAGTAGATATGTATTTAAATGACCTAATCAAACAGTGTTTTTTGTCGCCGTTTATCCAATTCTTCTGCAATGGAAAGGTAGTTTCCCGCTACGCCTGGCTGGAGGTGTTTGAGCGGCATATGCGCAGGGTTTCAGGAAGTTGGCGCTGGTGTTGGTCCGGATGGCAGGGCCTCACCTTCAGCGGTGATTCATGCTTCGGTACCAGTGTGGAGGCTGCGGGGCAGGTTTCAGCCGGTTCATTCACAGTTTAGCGCTCTAGCTACAGGCCATTCCCTACACGTTCGGCGCCGCCTGGTAATGCAGGGAAAACGGCTGCCACCTCTGTCTCTCCACTGCCCGCAGGAATGTTCACTTAAATGCGTTGCAGAGATTTTTAAGTTGATTTAAAAAAAGTACAGATGCCAATAGTGACAATGTCATAAAATAAATATGCGATGCCGTTTAGCGTGTCCGCACATGACTACTCGTCAGTGTTAACTAAGTTCACTCTTGGTTTCTGGAAAGGATTGAAGTTGTCTTTTGCTACTGCATGGCTTCACACGCATTTTTTAAATGGATCGCATTTTTTTTGGAGATTATTGTTCCAACTGAAGAATGACTGGACAAACCGCTACAACGGATTGATGTGATCACTCTGGCGAGTTAATTGCTGACAGTTTTGTGCGTTTGAGTTTTTGAGTTGTGTTAATCACAGTGGGAAATTTAAACAATCTAGCCAAAAAAAACCATACCGTAAAACCTCTAATAGAACGCCACCTCTAGTAGAACACCCCCTCTAATAGAGCGCCCCCACTGACAAAAGAGTTGAAAAATTGACCGCCATGGTGTTCTATTAGAGGTTTTATGCTTTGTATATATATATATATATATATAT
>CM051496.1:3054649-3068923 GCA_028031935.1 Paedocypris micromegethes | reverse complement strand
ATATATATAATTGAATTCATGCCGAGAGCCGTTTTGTTTTACAGCTTTTTCCATGCAAATTCCCTAATACGTTTCAATCCTCGGAAGCAAGATCTCTGAAGCCAACTAATGTTTTTTTTGTTTATTTGACATGCATGAAAATTAAACAACGTTTTTCCCACGCCTGGACTCTCTCATCAAGATTTTTTTCAGAGCGGTGTTTCGTAACTCAAAACGTTTGTGAGCTGTATTAATGCACATTAATACACACACATTACAAAGTAGCTATATTTGCACAAGATAACACACATTGTTATGGCGATGTTTAAAAACAACATTAGCATATTTTTACTGGGCATCAAACCCAAGACGTTTGGTGTCACTCGAAACTGCAAAGATGTTTCATACGCCGACAACCGTTTCTCCATGAAATGCTGATACTCGAGCATCAAAGCAAAGCTGCTGACTGTTTAGTCCCGCCCCCTGAGAGCTGAGACTTCCATTATGTTCCGCGTTGAATAACTGCAGATATCTGAAACCAGTCTGGCCACCTGCTTCATCCGCGTGAAACACATGTGGCTTCAACTCAGCGATTTCTGATGACTCGCGCAACGACTTTGATCCAACTTGGTTTTTTTTCTCCAGCGGAAACTAGAATTGCGCTTTAATAATCCCACCACGCCAACAGCTGTGCGCTTTAGGAGGCTCTACTTCTGAGCAGAGCAGAACCCAACACATCCGAAGCGTTTTCGCAAACGGCTTCCCGTCACTATCCGGAAACGGTTAAACAATGAAAGAGGCGTATGTGGTTTCCACCGCGGCGGTTTAACGGTAATAAAAGCGCTAATATTCAGCCCACGGTGATTGGAAACATGTCCGAAGTCGCTCAAAAAGCACTGGTGGGTTTCTGGGACATTTCACACTTCACAAAAGAAGAGCAGCTGGTAGATCCATTCATGCCTCTTATGTGTCATATTTCTTCCTGTCCTCCATCTTCACTCAGACTCCCATCTATCCTGAGCCCAAAGTAGGTCAGGTGAGGTGATGCATCGCCCGGTCCGCTGCCATCGTGTTCGCTTTTCCTCCTGCGGAGAGAAGGTTGCATCACAAGCAGTTTCATGCCAATGTTTGTCTTAATCTCCAGAGACGACAGTCGCTAAATCGTTCCTGTCAGGTCGATTTGGCTGCTAAAGTGGATTCTTGATGTTTTTTTTTCAACATGCTTTTAAATAGAGAGATGAACAGAAGCTGAAATTACACCTGCATGTGAGAGGGAAGACCCTGATACCCCAAACATGAGCAGGGTGGGGGTCTAGTACAGCGGTGTCAAGAACCCGATTGCGCGGGGGCCAAAAACATTTTAAATGTGATAATGTTTGATAAGGTAATTGATAAAGTAATATATTCACGTTTCTACAGTGTAAAATGTTTACTAAACTTTTGCAAATGGAGCATTTGTGTAGTAGTAAAAAAAACAAATGTTCAAAAAAAAAATAAAGTGTAGTAGCTGATCATCCTGTGTAGGCCTTTTAAATGAATTTCAGAAATTGGTGGAAAAAAACGTTTTTATTTATAGATTTTTTTTTTACACATGTAAATGAACCATTCCTAATCACTTTACAGTCTTTACTTCACAGTCTTTTAGCAGACGCTTTTATCCAAAGCAACTTGCATTACCTTACAATTTTTCAACAATTGTTGAAAAAATTCAACAAATTCCTGCTTTATCTGGGAACTAAACCCACGATCCGGTGTTTTAAACACCAGCGCTCTACAGGCTGATTCCTTGACTTGATAACTTTACAAAGTTTTCATGGCAAGTAATCAAGTAAGATTTTCATATCGAATAGTCATTAAAGTTTTCAAGCCAAGTCAACTAATGATGTATTATATGGTCATACGTTTTCAAGTCAAGTAATCGTGTATGGTTTTCAAGTCTAATAGTTTGTGTAACATTTCAAGCCAAGTCAAGTAATCATGTGAAGTTTTCAAGTGGAATAGACATGTGATGATTTTAAGTCAGGCTATGTAACATGCTAAGCGATGTGGCGTGTTGAGTGTTATGTTCCCTCCGGCATTAGTTTCTTTTACCCTTGTCCTTTTTGTCATGTGTTTTTGTTCAGAAATGTTTGCCCATTGTGGCCGGTTTCATTTCTCGTCTTGGGTTCATATGAAATGAAAGTCACGTCCTGCATTTGGGTCTGTTTCCGTCTTGTCCCGGAACCTGGTTGTGGCAGGAAGAGAGGGTTGGACTCGTGACCCTAAAGGTCATGGGTTTGTGTGTGTGTGTTTTGGCATTTGGATTGGTTCAACACAATACATTTCTCCACTATGGGACTATTTAGTGTTTCACTTTCTTTACTTTCTAAACCTGTTATTAGATGAAAACGTTTCACAAAACAGTGCTATCGATTACTAGCACCAAACCGCTCAACTTTATACAATGAATGACTTCCGACAAGAAATTGAGGAAGATTGTTTACCGAGCATTATCTTTAAAGTAGACTTTACTCATTCTCATCTTTACAACTTCTATCTGTGTCGTCAGATTACAGATTATCAGGGTTGAGGGATTATCCGAGTGACTTTTAATATTGATGTCAACTGTTTCCTGTCTCAATCACTTTTTGTACAAACTCAGTGTTTCGGTTTGTAAATGGATGTTCTTCTGTTTCATGATGGTTTTTTTAAAACCTTGGTCTGCAATGATGTGTAATCTCAGATTATGGTTTTACGGTTACCTGGGAATCGAATCTGCATTCTTAATGTCGCAAACCCACATTCTACTTGGCGAGACACATGTTGCTTGTGAGTGATAGTTGAGACGAGTCCTGTAACCAACACCCTGCTGCTTGTGTGTGTGTGTGTGTGTGTGTTTGACGCAGTTCACATAAAGGCATCTGAAGAGTGTTATTAAACACTTGATTTTAACGCTTCCAACTTTGTGTAAGTTTTTCCTTTTTTGGTTGGGGAAGTATAAATGTGGCTCCGTTCTCAAGACAATTCCACCGAAAACTAAAATGGCCATTTTCACCGCTAATTAAATGTGCCGAGAATAACTTGTTTATAAGAACAGCCTGGCTCTCCATTAAGTGGAAGGACCAGTCCAATTCTGGTTCTTGAAAAGCGGGTCAAACGGATTACGCCAAATTGCTAGCTTTCTCCTCGGTTTTTCAATCCGTTTGAACGTACAATTCTCTCTCGCTTGGCCGACTGGTGGATTAGTGAGGAACTCTGTGTTACACATCTCTCCTGGCTTCTCCAGGCCTTCAGAGGTCTGAGATGATCAGAATCAGCAACAAAAGTCGTGCGAAAAGCTCCGAGCAGCTTCAGCGGACAAGTGATTGGTGCAATCAGGATGTTTTTGGGTTTGCTGCTACTTCCTGTTTGAAGAACGGAATTTCCTGACTCGTAATTTTCGCCCCACTTTCGGAGTGTTTGGGATGGCAGCGCTCGACATGCTGGAGCTTCAGGATGGGTTTATAGGTGGAAAAAGCAGTCAGCTAAGTTTCCTCACCTCATCAACCAGTTCCGCGTGTGGTTGGAAGTGAATCTTGGTCCTTGATCCCGAGGATTCGCTTTTTCTTCGTAATTTGGTAGAAAACTCCAGCGTGGAAGACATTTCTCCCCAGTGTTGAGTTATCAGTCTGCAACCCGATAGCCATCTGTTACACCTTTCACCCAAACCAGTTAAGAAGCATTTCCTGTCAGACTTCCCCTTCAGCTTTGAATAACACCGTAACAAACTCCCTCACCCCGAGCGGCTCGGCTCTTACGCAACCCACGCCACCTTTGATTATACAAAGAAGATTACGCTACAGGCCAGGCCACCCCATATCACGGCAAAACGCCGTCCAGAGCGGCAGATGTGCCGGGGTATTTGCATTCCCGAGGGCGGTTTACGAGGCGTGGAACGTCGTACGTCTTCTGCTGGTCTCCCTCCACTCATTTCATAAAAGCTCTTTCATTGTCACATCTACTGGGGAGTTTCCTCACCCCTGGTTTCCTACCAGTGGCGACTGTAAATGCCCGGAGTTCCCTGCTCTGGTTTACAGGCTTGGTGGTCTTGAAGAGCCCGGCTTGATTTATTGCAAGGTAGCAGTCCTTGCCATCGATTGTGCTGCTCGATAATATAGACCTTCACTCAGCACTGTTGCAGGGATTTAATTTGGCTACGCCGTGAGATAAAATGCGCCTGTTTGGCCGCTACGTTCTGGCTGATTGGACGAGACGCCACTTGATCTTTATCGGACGGGCACTGATGGCAACATTGGACGCTATTGTTTTGCAATGTCAAATTAAGTGTGAAAAGAACTCAAGCACGCTACAATGTGTTGTTCGTCAGCCGTTAAAAATAGACGGTGCTTCCGGAAACATCTGCAAACTGGATCATAACACGTTCAGAAATTGCAAACTTGACTCACTCACTCGGGCAAAGATTGTGACGTGAACCCAAACGAATGGTTGGAAAAATGGAACAAAAACGTGTTTGGAACCAGTAGCTGATAGTACGTGTTTGCAACGCAAAGACAGATTTATGTGAAGCTCATTCCTATTCTCATTGGTATTTCAGACATGAAGAAATGTTCAGTTCTGAGTGAAAGACGGTGAACGTGTGCAAACAATGTACATATTGTACAAATAATCATACCATATTTTTCGGATGGTAAGCCAAACTGGATTAAAAGGTGCATATTGATTCTTCCGATTCTTTTTACACACAAGACCCACTAATTAAAAAATACAAAAAAAAAAATTTATCTGAAAATTTGACTTCTAAACAACATTGTAGCGCTTCATTATTAATTTAATAGCGACTTTTAATACCAGTAAACATAAAACAGGCCATACAATTTTTAAATGCTTGTCACTAAAACAATATACACTGATTATATTATATACAATAAAACTACAATACACCAGGAATTTTACAGCCAAACAAACCAATTTTTTTCTTGCCATTCTCACTTAATATTTTTTCCCAGTGTCAGTATCACTGTAGATTTGGAGCAACAGCGCCCCCACTGCTGTGGCCACTTCCTGTATTACAACTTGTTATTCAGCCATCCTGGGCATGAAAGCCCATGGCAACCTCTGGCTGCATAATATACACACTCATGTTTCTGCTGACGAAGAGCTTTTATTCCTTTATTACTATGCTAACAATACTTTCATTTCCTCCAAAACAGGCCGAAGCCCCCCGCAGTCGTCGTTGTCATTTATATTTGTACTCTAAATGAACCTTATTATCATTTATTATTCCATTTTTCCCCCCAGGCTTGTGTCCCGTGTGCTGACCTCATGGTGTAAGCAAGTGTGAAGATGAGTATTAGCAGCGATGAGGTCAACTTTCTGGTGTATAGATACCTGCAAGAGTCAGGTAGGTGTTGACTAGAATATAATTGGATTTTTATGAGCTTGTGTTGTTTGAACCATAGGGGCTTTGAAAATTGCAAGGACAAATAACCAGAAAAGAGAAATGCAGTTCAGTATAATACGGTTCCTGTCAGTGTTTATTCGTAGGCCTAAATCTTCATTAAAACAAGACAGACTTTCTAAAGCTGGAGAGGAAGCACGCATCACAGTAAAGTGTTCTGTCATTCCGCTCGTAGGGTTTTCCCACTCCGCTTTCACATTCGGCATCGAGAGCCACATCAGTCAGTCCAACATCAACGGCGCCCTAGTGCCCCCTGCTGCCCTGATCTCCATTATTCAGAAGGGCCTGCAGTATGTGGAGGCTGAAGTCAGCATCAACGAGGTAAGACGCCCTGCGAATCAAACCGAACACGCCACCATTAGTCGCATCGCAATATCAGTGTGATTGTGTGATCACTTATCAACGCTAGCTTATTCTCAATAGATTTGCCAGGTCTCAATTACTGGTTTATTTTATTTGTTTTATTGAACTCTATTAAATGTACGTCTAGGGAACTACTATGAAAAAGGAAGTTGTATCTAGTAAAAAAGTAGTTGAAAAAAAGCGCCTTACAAATACTCATATTATTATTATTATTATTATTATTATTATTATTATCATTATTATAGTAAGAGGGGTAATGTCCCTGTCTATGTTCCGCTCTCTGATTGGTCGGCCACCAAGTCAAAAGAATCAGCTTCCCGTGACACAGCAATGGAAACTGCTGGACAAAAAAAATGCGGGATAAACGGATAGAAAAAAAATGCTGGATTAACGGATAGAAAGATTAAACTGTAGTATTGAGGCAAAAATGGCAAAGATTTAATTTTGTAAAACCTGACTTTAATTTCCTTTTTAAATTGCTGTAAGCGGATTTTACAACATTAGGTTATGATGAATCATATTTTACAATGATAATTAGTAAATGATACAATTTAAATGCAGTATTTCACAAATTATTCCACTGAAGCGTGCGAATAGAGAGGAGGGATAGATATACGTGTAAAGACAGATGAATAGAAGGGTAGGTTTATTATTGGATGGACAGACAGACAGACAGACAGACAGACAGACAGATAGATAGATGGATGGATGGATGGATGGATGGATGGATGGATAGATTATGGAAGCTATACGTGTAAAGACTAATAGATGGAAGGATAGGTTTATTATTGGATAGATGGTGACAGACAGACACATGTAAAGACCGATGGTTGGTTGTGTATGTATTTAGATGAATGAATGGATGGAAGAATAGATTTTTGGATAGATAAACAAACAGATAAAAGTAAAATAAAGTGAGTGAGACGTCAATATGGCCCTAAGAACCATAGATAAATTGTGCTCTGCTTTTAACCATCCAAGTTAAGTCACACACACACACACACACACACACACACACACACACACACACACACACACACACACACACACAGTGAAGTGAACACACACACAAACCCGGAGCAGTGGGCAGCCTTAGCCGAAGACCAGCTGTAGGGGGATTCGTAACCTCTCTATAACTATATACAGATACATTTGTGCGGTGTACGTAACCTGGATGAGATGATAGAGCATGGCTGACGTGACTCTCTTGTGCAGGACGGGACGCTGTTTGACGGGAGGCCGATCGAGTCGCTGTCGCTGATCGACGCGGTGATGCCAGACGTGGTTCAGACCCGGCAGCAGGCGTACCGGGACAAACTGGCCCAGCAGCAGGCGGCCGCCGCGCCCTCAGCCACCAGCGCCAACATCCAGGCCAACGCCAAGAACGGCGAAAACACTGCGAACGGGGAGGAGAACGGAGCGCACGCCTTACCCAGTGAGACCCCCAAACCCCACCAGCAGCCCACCTCTGGTACACCACTGACCCTGTCCACCTTACTCTGCGCAGACAACCACGCAGACATGATGGAGGTGGACGTGGATGTGGAGATCCCTCAGAATAAAGCCATGGTGCTGCGAGGACACGAGTCGGAGGTCTTCATCTGCGCCTGGAATCCTGTCAGCGACCTCCTCGCCTCAGGGTGAGCGGACGTCCCAGATCAGGACAGCTTTCCGTAATCCAGTCCAAAAACTTCTATATAAATATATTAGTCTTGCATCAATTCATCGTCGTAATCGATGAGAATTGACAACCTACATTCTCTATTAAAAAAAGTCACCGATTACAGTCATTTGGCAGACGTTTTTATCCAAATCAACTTACAAAAAGAGGAGCAAGTGAAGCAATTTGTCTACAATAGGCTACAGTAGATGTTCACACAAGGCTATATAAAGAAGCTTACTAGACAGAACACAGCATGACTTTTTTTTTTTTAATCAGTGTTAAGGTGCTGGTGATAGAACTCGTTTTTTTTGTGCCTTTCTAAATGTTGTGAAGGTTGTAGACTTTCTGACAGGGATAGATAAGTTGTTCACCAAACAGCCACAGAACGAGAGATGGTTCTCATGAGAGATTTCAAGCCTTGTTGCAGAGGGACACGTACAGTAGTTGTGCTTCTAAATTCGATCTTTGCTAAACGCTGTGACTTTAGAGCTTTACTTTGGAACAGTATTCCAGGTTGAATTTTCAGGGAATTGTGGAAATGCATTCACAAATACATTTCGGTTGTTTAGACACGCTTGGTGTATTCGCAACTTTGGTTGCAAAGTGAAACCGGACTGGACTCTTCTTCAGAAGTGAAGACTATTCATTCATATTTCACAGAGTTTTGAAGAGAAACTCCAGCAGCATGAATTTAAAACGATGCTAGTTCTGTTCTTTACATTTGTTCACTTGGTTTTGGTTTATTTATGCGATGAAATTCATGATTTTAGACAAAAACGGTTTTGTAGAAGTAAATGCACAATTCAATAAATGCTTGTAATAAATTAAGTAATAAAAAAGTAATAATTAAGAGACGATCAATAGTGGGAACTAACTGTAATAAGTAATTACAGGGACATCTCTTTTTTCAGTGACTTGATAAAACCCCTTTGTTCATAGATGATAAAAACACTTTTACAAAATGTCAGTTTCTTATTTGGCAATATTGTGAGATATTGATCTGTAAATGTGCTTATGTGTGGCAATTTAGGAGAAAATTAATTGTTTGATCTGGGAAAAAAAACAATTGGCAAATTAATTAATTACCAAAATAATTGAAAGCTGCAGCCCTAAAAAAATAACCAAAAACCATGATGGTCGGGTTTCAAGCCATTTATGACTAATTTTCCAGTGTAAAGTGTTCATTGTGTTGATTCTGGTCAGCCAATAAAATGCATCCAACAAATTATACATATATATATATATATATTTTTGCTTAATTAGCCATTTTAGTGAACAGGGGCAGGTGGAGGTTTACAATGAAAAAGGCCCATCAGTGTTGACTGATCTGACATGAGCAGAACATAAAGGCACAGTTTAGGTTTCAGGCCTGACGGCACCAGAGTTCCTTCCGTAGTCACCCACCATCCATCAAGAAAAAGAAGCACTGCCTTCACCAGCCCGAGCCAAGGCAACAAATCAATGTGGTGATGATGTCACACTCTGCGCAGGTCTGGGGATTCGACGGCACGCATCTGGAATCTGAGCGAGAACAGCAGTAGCAGCTCCGCACAGCTCGTGCTGAGACACTGTATACGAGAAGGAGGCCAAGACGTGCCCAGCAACAAAGACGTCACCTCGCTAGACTGGAACGTGAGTAGCACTGGCTTCTTCCTGCCGCTCACGCGTGTGTTTGTGACCACGTCTCTTGTCTTTCAGAGTGAAGGCTCTTTATTAGCCACGGGTTCCTACGACGGCTTTGCAAGAATATGGACTAAAGATGGTAGGCAGTGATTTGTCTTCACGCTGGAGCTTTCGTCTGATGCGTGTGGTTCTTCACAGGTACTCTGGCTAGTACCTTGGGTCAGCATAAAGGTCCAATATTTGCATTGAAATGGAACAAAAAAGGAAATTTTATTCTCAGCGCTGGTGTCGATAAGGTGAGGCTCAATCAACAAAACATCTACTTCGATCTTTTTCCACATACAAGGTGCTTGAAGCAAAACAAAACTTTTGAAAACAAACATTCATTTACAATAGCTATAAAAACTTGTTTCAGTAAACTTAATAAATTCTATACCTTCAGCGTCTTGAGTTTAGCCGTTTTTATAATAATTATAATTTTTTTATTTTATTTTTAGCAAAAAGTGTGCCAACTGCGGCAATGCAATAGAATTTCAAACAATCTGTTGACAATCTCATCTAGAAGTTGGATTTTTTTTTTAGTTAATCTGGCTGGAATTAACACTAGCTATAAATGAGTTACATGGCTTTGATAGTATTTCTGAGATGGACATGTGGAGTCACAGAACAATAGTGACAGAGATTAGTAGAGCAAAAATAAAGTATGGCAAGCCAAAAGTGAAACGTAATTAAACATTTTGCAGTCATGTTCTGTGTTTGCTAGTAACACATGCACTAAAAGACCTGGATATTTCAAGCGTGTATTTAGTGACTTATTAAAAACTCTTATAGAGTAGTTTTAAATGTTTGCTCACTCTTCTTCTCTGTGTTAAGTATTACACCACAAGTAGCCCGTAAACAAAACAACACCAAAGTTGTTTGTCTGAAACAAATAATCAGTCAACCAGAGTTCAACCCGAGTTCATACCTGGATTAAAAAGTAGATTTAAAAAATTGTAAGGATTTTAAGTGTGCTTTCAAGTCCAAATTGTACAGTATGTTTCAAACACGGCACATGTTGTATTATTTTTAATAGCTTCTAAAGCATCTTGACTCTCAGTTGCGATGTGTTTAAAGCGTGTGAGGTTTAGACATATTATTTAAATGTTTAAACAACATTTTTCCAATATGTTGCAAAAATACCCATTTCATGCATTGAAGTATTTAAGATCGTGAAACATGGTTTAAGGTTTATGGGCGGATGCACTTTCATAATTTAGCTTTAAATATCTATAAAAATAAATTCTCTTTTCTTTCGTTTTGCTAATGGCACTGTGACAAACCGTCAGCTTTTCATCATGTCACAAATGTCATTTCCAATGTTTTCATCCCCAGACAACAATCATTTGGGACGCTCAAACAGGAGAAGCCAAGCAGCAGTTCCCGTTTCATTCAGGTACGGAGAAATTCACATTACACCAAGCCGGAGCTGTGAAGTGTCACATTGAAAAACTAAATGGCCATAAATGGAGCAGGAGTGATGTTTTTTTGCTCTTTTTCTCACTCTAGCACCAGCTCTGGATGTGGACTGGCAGAGTAATAACACATTTGCTTCATGCAGCACAGACATGTGCATTCACGTGTGTAAACTGGGCCAGGACCGACCCATTAAGACATTCCAAGGACACACAGTAAGAACCGGCGTCTCTGCTTCCGGCTGGTATCTGCAGATATAGAGCAGAATTCCACACCTTTTCTCTCCCTCCAGAATGAAGTTAACGCAATCAAATGGGACCCGACTGGGAACCTGTTGGCGTCATGTTCTGACGACATGACTCTGAAGGTAAGATGGTGGCACCACATCAGCGTAGAGGAATTGTTCTTCAACGTCTCTTTTCTCTGCCTCAGATCTGGAGTATGAAGCAGGACACGTGTGTTCATGACTTGCAAGCTCACAATAAAGAAATTTACACTATCAAATGGAGTCCCACAGGTCCAGGAACCAACAATCCCAGTGCGAATCTAATGCTGGCCAGGTATCTACAGCTTTAGCGGGACACTCGGTGACATCACAGATTTAAACACACTGTTGTTCTCGTCTAGTGCTTCCTTCGACTCCACTGTCCGGCTTTGGGACGTAGATCGAGGCATCTGCATCCACACACTAACCAAACACCAGGAGCCCGTGTACAGCGTGGCCTTCAGCCCTGACGGACGCCATTTAGCCAGCGGCTCTTTCGACAAGTGTGTCCATATTTGGAACACACAGGTTAGTCTTCTCTTCAATTAGCGTTCCTTTTATTCGTCTTTCATGTCTTTTGTATGTGCTGTTTACAAACTGCTTTTCACTGGCGAAGGATCGAGTGACATGCAATTCTTTTCCCGGACACTAGGTGGAGATGTCTAAATTACAGCTTGTGATGCATTATTGCTGCAAAAGAATATCTACAATTATACAAAAAAATACAACAATTGTCAAAGCTATTTTTGACTTTTCTTGCTTTATAAATAAATATTGGTTGGTTTTATTATAATTTTAGCCGCAGTGATCATGGCAATTATGTGCTAAGATCTCATTGGCTAGCCACATTTACTTCACAGCACATCAAAACAAATTTGGTTAATTATTCTATGGCATTGGTTTGCTCGACTTCACAATGTTTTTACACTGCAGAATAATCAAGTGACATGCAATTCTTCTCCCTGCCACAAGGTGTCGAGAATTATCACATGTGATACATTATTGCTGCAAAGTAGTTTCACCCCAAATAAATAATTTTTTTTGGTTGATTTTTTTTATATTTCTATAATTCTGCATAACTTTAATGCAAAATAGGTTTGAACGTTACCAAATCGTGTCTTATTGTAACTTTTCTCCTTTTAACTTACGTGATCCACTCCAGCCATGTGAATTAAATGCCTAGATCTCATTGGCTAGCCAGATTTTCTTCAGCCAATCCAAAAAAAAAAATATTTATTTATTTGTTTTTTTTTTTGTGTGTGTGATTGTGAACTCTCGCGGACAAAATCTGCCCGTGACACTGACCCGTCCCGTCTTTTCTGCAGACTGGTGCTTTAGTTCATAGCTACCGGGGGACAGGGGGCATTTTTGAAGTTTGCTGGAATGCAGCGGGGGACAAAGTAGGAGCGAGTGCGTCGGACGGCTCTGTGAGTACAGCGTCCCTCACTAACTCACTAGCTCCAAACACAGAGTAACTCATCACATGCGCCGTTCTTTACAGGTTTGTGTATTAGATCTGCGGAAATAGCGCCGCTCGCTGGAAGCCATGGACCGACAATGAATGTGTACATAGCCAAAATGACTGTCCCAGACCCTCAAAACTCCCACAGTCCCAGTGAACCATGGCCAGCCACCACAGCGAGACCCCGCCGGACCCCCAAACAGAGACATTCAAATGACACAGGTGGAAAAGCGTATAACACCACGTTAAAGACTGGTATGTGTACCAAATTTGGAAAATATTTTACTATTTGTTCTTCAAAAGCGGGAAAAAAAAATCATGAAAATAAACAAACGGATTTTAATCTTTCTTGGTAGTTTTCAGTGTGCAGACATATCAGGTTTTCTTCACCAGTCACTGCTGCATGACTTCCTCTGTTCTACACCTGTACGGTTACGTCCTGGGCTTATCAAGACGTTTATGCTTTCTTTTTCTTGTTTCTCAATTTTTTTTAACTCGTTTTGCTGTATCGGTTTTGTTTTACGCTTTCCTGGTCTCCACAGAAAGACTAACCGCTATCGTACCCTACGTCCATCTTCAGCAAGATGACACTGGGACGTTTGAGCAACCTTAGGTCATTTCAACTTGCGCAAAACTTCATGTTAATCTCATTGCGGTGACATCATGATGATACTCGGAATCTAGACCAATCAGAACTCATCTTGTATCAGAACTTACTGGATACAAGGAAACGTTTAAGACGCCACGTTTTTAACCCTCGAATCTCACAACACACGCATTCCTGAATCGTTTTATCCTCCGATTATTTTTACACCGTGAGGTTAACCGGAATTTTATAAAGGCCGAAATATTCCGAGGTGTGTAAAAAACTGACAAAGATGAGACATATGAACACTATTTATCACAGTTTATGAAACAGAAGGGTATTTCATTCCACCCAACTTCAGTTCCGATCATCTTCCTACTGTCTACTGGACTTTTTGTACTCTTTTAAAACTTTTGTAACTCATGTTTCTTTCTAGCAAAAAAAAAAACGTAAAGAAATAAGCGGGAAGCGCCTAGCGAACATGAGCGAGGCGTGTACAGCCACCCAGACCCTCGCCCCAGCTTTCTCGCTTTCTTTCTTTCCTTCTTTCTTTCTCCCGGACTGAAATGTTTTTGATTGCAAAGTTCCTCCCTTGCATTGCATTGATCTGCTGTCATTTGAATCAGATCTGGAGTCCAAATAAAGTATATTTTGATATAACTGATGTTTTTATTTTCATTTTAAAAGACTTTTACTGCCCAAAAGTTGGTTTGTTTACAGTGCAATTGTTGATTTTTTTGGGGGTGAATTTAATTTTATAGGTTTTGAGTTGAAATGTTTGAAATTGTTTTTTTTTACTACCAAGCTTTTTAAGATTTATATTATTTTATACATCTAAAAGAAAATGTAAAATATTCTACTATTGATATCATATTAAATTAAATGGTATTTTATTGTATTAAAAAACACAATGATGCTTTTATTGCATAGGAGATTTTAATTTAAACAAAAGAGGGACATGTTTAATGATTTTTTATATATAAGAAGTATGAATTATAAATGTTTCTTTTATAAATAATACTACAAAATATATATTTAATTTAAAATAAAAATCCAACAAAATGTATCATATAGAATTATTATTGATTAAATGTATGATCACTTTTGGATTCTTATTACACAGCAAGATAATAAAAATAAGACATTTGATTGAATGAGACACTAAAATACAGCTTTAGTTTTGAGCTAATTAAGAGTTGAATTGAATTGAATTGAATTGAATTGAATTGAAAGTCCTTTATTCTGAGGACTTTGCTGAGAGGTACTGTAGTTGTACAGTTTTTTTGGTTGCCATGGTTACTACCCGTTTTACTGCTTTGGACGTGCCTGTAAACCAGAAAGGATGGACATCAAATCTCCTGTGTGGTGTTACTGGTGTAGAACTTCTACTACTAACTGTGTCATGGGCCTGTCCTGCTGGGTGTGTGTGTGTGTGTGTGTG
>CM051496.1:3024908-3054642 GCA_028031935.1 Paedocypris micromegethes | reverse complement strand
GGGGGGGGGGGGGGGGTCACGTCCCACCAGAGATCCAGTGTTTCTATCATGCTATGGAGAGAAGAGAAGACGTGCAACACACTGCCACAACAAACAGGAAGTAGATGGGGTGGAGCCTGAAGAAACCCTCGCTCCTCATCAACGACAGTGTCAGAGGCCTGTGCATTAAAAAAAAAAACGAGGGATTTAAAGAGCAAGAGTGTCCGCCGTTAGGTGTGAGCCTCCTCACCTGAAAGCCTCGGATCTGGAAGTTTTTAGAGGATTACAATCCCTGTGTTACGGAAAACAAGACCTATGTGACACGCGGGAATAATCATATATTGTAAATATATAATAAAAGCTCGGACCAAGTCGCAACCCGAAAAATAAAACCAAAAGCCAGAAAAGACACAAAGCCACTGAGTAACCTGGAAAGGGAGGAATCTTGGATTTTTTTTATCTGTCAGCATTTATCTGTCTAACCATCCATTCATTGTTCCAATCATTCATCCTGCCATCATGTATGGAGAGTATTTATGTACGGATAATGTATAGTCATAGATATACATATAGACGTACATTATGGATAGACCAATGGAAGGAAAACTCCATAGATGAATGGATTGACGGAGAGACAAGTAGACAGACAGACGGAGACACACAGTGAGACAGACAATAAATGAGAGGCAGGCAGAAAAAGATAATAAATAACTAAATAGAGAACAGACCGATACAAATATGGAGCGATAGGCAGAGAGTGAAACAGACAGAGACATACAGATAAAAAGATACAGACAGAGAAATATAGAGACAAACAGAAAGATAAACAGATAGACAGTATTTTGACAGTTACAGAGTGAACAAGAGAGGGAGACAGACAGATAAAAAGATAGACACTATTTTGGCAGTAATAGAGTGAAATAGAGAGAGTGACAGACAGACAGATAAAAAGTTAGACACTATTTTGACAGTAATAGAGTAAATTGAGAAAGGCAAACAGATAAAAAGTTAGACATTATTTTGACAGTTATACAGTGAAATAGAGAGACAGACAGATAAAAAGTTAGACACTATTTTGGCAGTTATGGAGAGACAAACAGTTAAAAAGATACAGACCGACAGAGATAAATAAAGAGACAGACAGAAAGAGATCAAACAGATAAAAAGACAGACACTATTTTAAATAATTTTAAAGTGAAATAGAGAGACAGACAGATAAAAAGATACACACAGAAAGCGAGACAAACAAACAGATAAAAAGACACTATTTTAAATAGATTTAAAGTGAACTAGTGAGACAGAAAAAAGACAGAGAGATAAAAAGACACAGGCAGGCAGAGAGAAAGAAAGAGACAGACAGATTAAAAACATACAGAGGGAAATAATAAAAAGAGAGGGAACCAATAAAAATAAAAAAAACAGACAAACAGACAGGCAGTGAATCATAGAGACAGACAGGATGATGACTGATGAAATGCACAGCCACAGGAAGTGGTTTATTCATCATTGCTCAAGCGGGAGCCAGATGTGATCACACTCGTTCCTGATTAACAGATGTGAAGCGTCACTGTAACCAAGTCACACGACACACTCCGCTGAGGTCTTCACTGCACCGAACACACACACACACACACACCTGAGCCGGATCGCCTCCCTGTGTACAACACCATCACATCAATGTCCCCAGTGGGGCCCGGAGTGGAAATCCAGGATTTGGGAATGTGACTGCTGTCATGCTTCTGTTGGCCGTGAAGACCCAGATTCTCGTGAGGAAAAATGAATACTATGAAATATGGTGGCCACTTCCAGGATATCTGGTTTTTATCGTTTACGCTTCTTAGATGCTGCAAATGAGAAGTCGAATAGAAGCGTCACTTACAGCAACAGTCCACAAAAAATTGCGATATATTGACGTTTAATTCTATACACAGGTTGACTTTTTTTTTTACTTTTATATTTTTTATGAATCTATGTAAAATAGATTATGGATTTAATTGTAATAGATATTAATTTTGAAATAAGCATTCTATAAATGAACAATTTGTATGCATCGTCTGAAAAAATATTTTTAAATAATATTAATATTAAGAAGAGGGAATTTTTTGATGAATTAAATATCTTAATGTACACCATTAACTGTTTACTAAAATATTTTTAAACATTTAATGAGTTAATCGATAATATGTTTATATATTTATTTTTGTAAAAATATATTTTAATATGTACTGTATATAACATAACATTTTTCTTTAGGAATAATGATAAAATTAATTAAAAATATCTATGTATATTATTTTGGAGATCTGAAACCGACTGACCGACTAGTAATGAATGACTCGGATAATAAAAGACTTACTGGTGTGTGATGCAGGCGGTGCCCATAATGAGGAAGCTGAAGGTTACACTAATGGTGATGAAGATCTGGATGAGCTGGGCCACCCAGGAGAACCTGATGTCCATCTGATGTATTATCTGTGGAACAGGATGCAGTGATTTAGTTTGGATCTGTTATAAAGTTATCAATAGCCGAAAACTCGTTGATATAGACAAGCTGTTATATCAGCAGTCGCCACTAGATGTCACCAAACAACTTATCCAGAACGAGGCGCTGAAGGGAAAGCGTTTGCCGAATCGACCATTACTAACCAAAATAGGTAACACTATATTTATTCACATTGTAATTTGCCGGCTAACGCAAAAAAAAGAACAAAACTTCCTCTTTGGGCACCGCGTGTGACGCGCGGTTACACAAAAAAAAACATCTGCGGCGTCTGGCATTTAAGGACAATCGTCCGCGCCGAACCTTCTGAGGAGAAGAAGTTCAGAAGATTAGCTTGTGTGCTGCAGAGGTGAAGCTGTAAAGGTCACCGCTGCCTTAAACAGATCATTATGCCATTTTTAGACTTTACAAAATAGCGGGAGGAAAAGCTGAACCTGATGCTCAAAGGCGCTTTGAGCTTCGGGCAAAGAAATTGCACCCGCTAAAACTTTTGGCTCCAAACACTTTGAATCCAAAAAGTCATTTTCGCTCATCAATAAAACAGGACTTAGCTGGGAACCGGCTGTGTGGGCTACGAAATTTAGGTCTGGACTATATTCTTCCTCTGCCATCTCATTCAAGCGAGTGCCCTCGTGTCTTTGTGCTTGGCGGTTCTGACTCATATCTGACATTTCAATCTTTCACTTCCGCCTGGGCTCTCTAGTCTCTAGTCTGTCTCCTTGTGCACCCTTCTTCCCAGACGGAAATGCGTAAGGTATTTTTTTTTATTTTTCCTAATCTAGTAGATTTACATTATAACCCCAAACAACAAATCATGAGTTTAGTCACAACGAAAATATTGCAAAACCAACTGGGCAGAATAAGAAGAGGTGGAGGAGGAGCCTAGAAGAAGACTAAGCAGAAAAAGAAGAGGACAAGAAGAAGGAGGAAAAAGAAGATGAGGAGGATGAAGAAGTAGGATGACGAAAAAATGAAAAATTAAAACGAAGAAATCATCATCATGATTTGAAAGGAAAGTACTATAAACAACAAAATTAACAGAAATAAAAAAAACAAGAAAATGATACACAAAAAGAAAAAAGGCAACAAAAAAATTCAAGAAAACAACTACGAAAAAAAAAGTTTGATTATTGTATTGTGAAAAAGAAGATGAAGAACAAGAAATACAAGAAAACAAATAGCAAAAAATAGAGGAAAAAATAAGGCAAAGAACAAAAGGAAAGAGCTAAAAGGAAAAAAAAAAAAAGGAAAAACAGCCTAATGAAGAACAACAAAAAGAAAAAAAGAACACCAAAAAGAAGAGCAGCAACAAGGAGAAACAGAAAAAGAAAACAAACAACCGCAAGCAGATGAATCACAAGGAGAACACGAGGAACAAGAACACATGTCGATCTTGCAAGTACAACCGCGACGTTAACAAAGGTGATTTGAGCATTCGTGGACCAAGCTCTGAAGCCGTGTGACCATCTCTTCCAACCATAACCTCCCACAGCAACACCAAACATCTGCAGTGAGCGTCTCTGCCAAATGAAGCCGGGTGATGCCAAAATAAACCAGCCCGGGGCACGGTCAAGCTCAGAGGGGCAGAGAGTGTGGAGGAGGAATCAAGAACATAGTGGAGGTGTGGAGAGTCAGGACTCATCGCCTCACCGCTTCCAAATTACATCACAAATTCTCCCTGCGGCAGAAACTCACCACTGGCCCTTCCGGCTAAAGGCTGGACATTACAGCTGGAGTCCCCTGCTTCTACTCCCTCACAGACTGGAGTTAATGACCTACTGTAGAACACATTCACAAAGGCTGACAGAACCGTGATCAACGACTGACATTCAGGCTACGAAGCTACTTCAGAAATCACAGCGTAGTCACAGGAACTACAATTACCTGCTCAGGAACAACGACTACACTAATTCTTCGTTTACAATTGTTTTTAGCTTGGTTGGATTTCTTTAACACCTATTTTATTGAAAGCAAAACCAAGATTGAACAGATTTATTTAATGCACGTTCGCTGGACAGGGTGGAAAAAAGCTATCTAAACCTGGGGTGTCCAAACATTTTGCAATCTTTTGAAACTTGATGAGTATGTTTACTTACTCGCAAGTTAATTTACGACCTTGCAACTTCATATATTTCCGACTTTATTTATATCATCAAGCCTGAGCGCAAACAAAATTGCCTCGGTTTTTCGTGAAGAAATGTGGCTAAATTTTATGACTATGTTGAAGAACAGAGAATCTCAAACTAAGATTGTTTGGGCCTAAATTACACTACATTTGAGTCAAAATTTGACTAATTTGATACATTCCAAAATTGAGCCAATACAAATGTGAATATTTTGACAATTGAGCTTTTTGAATGTATATTTTATAAAGACAATATAAAACAATCATGCAGTTATTTTACGTGTCATTTAAACTTTGGGCCTCAAAACAATCTGGCAACGTTTCAGACAAACCCATTAAAAATCATCCGACTTATATTTCATGCTTCCGCATTAGTTTTCCGATTCAAATATCTAACAGGAATGAAAAGTCAACATACTTCACTCTGCTTTTTCAATATTCCACGAGCGAGTTTGTGAAGGCCGTGACGGATACATTATATTGTAAAACAAAATGCATAATTTACTTCAGGGAAACCAAATACAGTGGAGTAACAATTACAATGTACGTTTGTGAAGTTATTATTAAAACAGACTCAATTTCCTGTCAAGCAAAGCATGTGAAGCCGTCTCTTCTGCTTTACATGTTTAAACACAATCACCCAGGAACAAATGATGGACGATTGTTCCTGGAATCCGCCGTTTACATTCAGTGCGGGAAACCTTTCGGGAATGTTTAAATAAAGCAGGATCTAGATCAAGAACCTTCGAAGAGCATATGATCTGCGTCCTTATTTGGTCCACGGTCATTTCCGAACATCTTGAAAGGGATAAAACGACCCTGCTTCATGAATTCAGGATGTCCCCATGCAAATTAGACTGGGAAAGTTTCTCATTTCGTCCATAGAAAGACTTTATTTCAATTGGAAATGTGGCGTGTGTGAAATCGACAGTTTGATGTTCTCCATCTCAGACAGCTTCCACTCGTATAAATAGAAACCACCAGACCGCTGTCACCAAGACACGTCGCACAACTTTCTATCTGAAGACGCTCTTTAAACTGCGCTAAATAAACCACCAACTTGTTTTTTTCTGCAGAAAGGGCCGATGTTTTGTCCTTGTAAAGCCAGACACACAAGAACTTTGCAGACTGTGGCAATGGGTGTGGAGCGACAAGCTTCACTGATCAAGGTTTAAAATTTTATCCGGAAAAGAAGAAATAAACAACACTTTTTCCATCTAAGAAAAGCCAGCGTGTGTGTGTGTGTGTTCATTTTACAGGTTGGATGGGTCAAAGGTCAAGCTCAGTTCCTGGTAAAACCGTAGTTTAAATTAAAGATTGTTGTTTAAAATACATAGTATAAAAAACTATTTGTTTAAAGTATCATGTTGTATTTGAATCATATGATTTATTTTTGTTTTTATGTAATTTAAACAAAAAATTTTCCTTACAAATAAAACTAAATAAATAAAAACATCAATATAACAAAACAATCTTGCATAAAAAATATTGTCATATATAAACACATATCACATTTTGTATAAAATTTATGTATATAATTTGTATAATGATTTTTTGTATTTTCCAATCACACCATTAGTCGTTAAAATAATTTTGTCCCTTTCTGTGTCACGAGGAGATGGAGCCCAGCAATTCTGGGTCTAAAAGTGCCACCAATCACAAAATGGTCAATACTGCCACTTCAATTCTCTTGCTTGTTTTTGGGCTGTGTTGGGAAACCGGAGACGCAACCCAACACGTCCACTACACACTACGCTCTCCCCACAATTCATGCCATTTTTCTTCACTTAACGCAATATGGCATGTTCCCCACATGTGGCAGCTGTACCTGATGTGACTCGGTGAGCTCAAACAGTTTAATTCACAAATTAATATTCATACTGGGTTTATTGAGATGGAAAGATTTGGCCCAGTAGAATGATTCATTGAAGAATCTGGCATTATGACAGCATAGTGTGTGTGTGTGTGTGTGTGTGTGTGTGTGTGTGTGTGTGTGTGTGTGTGTGTGTGTGTGTGTGTGTGTGTGTGAAATACCTTTAAACACACACACACACACACACACACACACACACACACACACACACACACACACACACACACACACCTTCATGTTTTGCTTATTTTCACCAATCATTCCTCTTTTAAATCCGTGTTCTTTGCAAATGCTGTAAATAAAACGTCAGTGTGGCTCCTCAAAAAGCTATTTGTTTTCCTGGTTTCATTACAGAAAGACTCTCAAGAACAGAGTAAAACATGGCTGTGACCTCTTAAAAATGCACAAGTGTGGCACTTCTCCACTGATCGCACAAGTTTTAAAGGTCTGAACATAAAGGAAACCGCGGCAGTGGATGTAAATCAGTTCAGCTTCAAGCTCTTTCGACACAGATCCCCTTTTCATTTATTTTCTGACATATTACAAGTCTCTGATATGAAAAATAGAAAGCAGTGATATTTTTCAAAATAAAGAAATGCATAAATGTATGAATGAATACATTTTCTCAGGGTAGCACGGAAGATGTGTTTATTATTATATTTATGTAATTCTAAAAAATAGGAATCATTTCCGAGAATATAAAATGTGATATTTACATCATTATATATATATTTTTCAATATTTTATATACCGGTATGTTTTTTTATTTATTCACATTTATTATTTTTTTTAACACAAAGTGTTTGCTCTAAAAGCTAGTCTAAAAGTTTTAATCAATTAAAAAAATAATAAAAAGCATGAATTAATATTTTTTTTATGTTGTACCTACTTTTAATTTCAGTTTTCAATTCAAAAACTATTCAAAATATGTGATTAATATGTATTACGTAATTATACATTTCTCATAGATATTAAATATTCATGATTTACATTTCTAAATAGGCACAATACAATTATTTAACAATTATTTTTCAGCAATAATTATGAATTGTTTTTTCATTTTCTGTGTAAAACATAAAACTAACCCGTTAAAACAAAATAAAACACAATACAATAACCCAAAACATCTTATGTGCCATTTTATGTGTACGTGTCAAACATAATCCCTTTAAAATAAACCAGTTAAACATCATTGTACATGAATTACAGGGAAATAATGCTCTTCTGATCCTTACGTGACAAGAAAATGCCATCCACTGCTTTTCCATAGACACAAATAAATAAATAAATCAAATATGTCGGTAATTCAACATTTCTTTCACAAGCTTGAGATGCCCTTTAGATCAAGACAGCGAGTCGTGTTGACAGAAGCCTTTATCATTAATCACCCCGTTTGAAAGGGCCTTCAGTCATATGCCAGGCATTCTTATCATTTCTGTTTAAACACATTAAAATGGCATCTTAAAGCTCCAAGTTCAGAACAGAACACAGTCCGCAGCAAGAGTTGGGATTGATGGCAGTTGTGAGGTCAGTGCCGCCTCATCATTATGCTAATGATTCAAAGACTAAAGATCCTCCGCACTGATCCCTCGTTCCACGCCAATGGAGACGCCATCAAGTTAGTTGTACACCCTCGATGCTTTGCTGGAAAATGCATTGTTTCGTTCGATCGGGTCCAATTAAGCATCCGAGGATATAGGCTTAGTCTTACATGCAGAAAATAACAAATGTTTGATATGAAAAACAGTGGAGCAGTGGGTAGCGCTGTCACCTTACAGCAAGATGAACAGCGAGGTGACTGTGTTTCTTCTCACAGGCCACAGGTTTCAGGTAAACCGGCATTGAGAAATTGATCATAGGTCTGAGTGAGTGATTGTATTTACGTTGGATAAAAACAATGCTAGTAAGCAAAAAAAATCACAGATACACTGTAACTAATTTAGTCTTTTAATGTACCATGAATCCATTTATACTCTATGGTATGGAGCAGTGGTTAAAGAGTGGCTATAGTGTACATAGTTATAGAGTAGTTGTAGAGTGGTAATAGAATGGCAGTAGGTGACTGTAGAGTGGTAATAGAACTGGTTTTACAGTGGGTATAGTGTAGTTGCACAGGGGTAATGGAGCAGCTTTAGAGTGACTACAGAGTGGTTATAGAGTAGTTGTAGAGTGGTTATAGATAGTTATAGAGTAGATGTAGAGTTGGTATAGATGGTTAAAGAGTAGTAAGATAGTAGTTGTAGAGTGACTATCGAGTGGCTATAGGTGGTTATAGAGTAATTTTACAGTGATTATACATGGTTCTAGAGTGGTTATAGAGTAGTTGTAGAGTGGTTATAGAGTAGATGTAGAGTTGTTATAGATGGTTAAAGAGTAGTAAGATAGTAGTTGTAGAGTGACCATCGAGTGGCTATAGATGGTTATAGATAGTTATAGAGTAGATGTAGAGTGGTCATAGATTGTGAAAGAGTAGTAAGATAGTAGTTGTAGAGTAACTATCGAGTGGCAATACTGTAGATGGTTAGAGTAGATTTATAGTGGTTATAGGGCAGGGGTCGGGAACCTTTTTGGCTGAGAGCCATAAACACAGCATTTTGGTAAAAATGAAATCCAAAAGAGCCATACCTGTTTAAAACTAAATACAAGTAAATCTATGTATATTTGTAAAACCAATATGAAATGCAGGACAACATGGTCAACTTGTTTTGATAACGCTGTTATTATATGTAAAATGGCTTCATACTCGTGTGGCTCGTTTTAAACTTTTAATTCTGACAACACAAAAACGTGCGGTCAAGACTAGGAACACGGTGCACATCCAGAGGTTGTTTCAACTCTTTATAAATAAACTCAGACATATACAAATACGTTTCCAATAAATCAAACACAAATAAAATACATTTAAAATCGGGAGGGCATCCATTTAAACTTGAATTTATTTTACAACTTTTAACTTATTTTACCCCATGTTAAGCAATGAACTAATCCCCTGCAAACACGCGGCTTTGAAAAGTGCAAAAGAAATACTTCTAGCGAACACACACGAAGCCCGGTGTTTGTACAGCAACACACAGTTACCGCGCGTGCACGCGACTGGAACGCAACGGTTTCCGCTATTAGGTTGCGAACTACTGAATATTAAATGAAGGGCAGGGAAGTTAACGTCCTGATGTCACGACAACGTTGCGCACTATCCAATAGAAAACATGGTGTTGTCCGGAGGAAAACTGTGATTGGCTAGTGTGCCCGCAACCAGGAAATGAATGGATTGAAATACCGAACGTTTTAAATATTTTACGTTATTATGTATTTTTAAAGCTTTGTCTAAGAGCCATATGCAGCCACCGGAAGAGCCATATATGACTCGGGAGTCATAGGTTCCCAACCCCTGTTATAGGGTATATATATAGTGGTAATAAAGTTGTACAGTGAGTATAGAGTAGTTGAAAAGAGGTTATATAGTAGCTGAAAAGTGGTTGTATAGTAGTTGAAAAGTGGTTGTATAGTATAGAGTAGTGTAAGACGCTACAGTGTGAGGCTGCTCAGTGCTTGCGAATGTGTTCACTTCAGTGTGTGTGTGTGTGTGTGTGTGTAACTTTACCGTATTCTAACTTTCTTTCCCTTCACATAGTTCATAGCATAATGTGGTGCAGGTTCAAGACTTACTGTAGTGTATAATAGGCTAATACGCATCGAGCAATATCATTTTAGAAAGATCTGGCGCAAAGACAGTGTCTCTATAAGTGTGTTGTAGGTTTCTGGTTCTTGGGCAGGTGAAGAGAACCCGAGTACACCGAGTCCCAGCGTCGATGCTAAACAGGTCTGTGTGTCAAACGCCCGCAGCAGATGCTGAATAATTGATGAAGCTCTGGGAATGCCAGGAACTGCAAAATCTCTACTTGTTCTGTGATCAATGGGAGCGACCACATCTTCTGACACCAGACTTATCATGTTTACATTAGGACTCTCAGCTACAGCTAACGCTACTTGATGTTGCTGTAAAGGAAGGAACTCCAGTTCCAGGCTGAGAACATAAAGCGGTCACATCAAACCCACTCTGATGCGGTTTTCCACCAGAATGCATCCAGCACGACCCTGTCGCAAGAGGAATTATCTGTCAACGCAAGCTAGAAGTGATGTATTTTCGAGTATTTGTGGGATGGGTGATGCACTTCTGGCATTTAACCGAGCACTTTGCTTTATTAGTGGTTGCTGAGAGCTAACATTTGGCTTGTCGTACAACAGATGAAACAAGATGTGCAATTAAGAGAACATTTCTAATAATAAAAAACAATATTTGTGTATATTTTTTTTTTATCTGACTCATGAACCATTTTAAGATTCAAGTAACAGAAATTAAAACTGTAAATACCACAGTTGTCTCTTTTTTGGTTGCTTAGTTACGTGAAAGTTACTATGGTTTCTGCCCAAAAATTCCTTGCAATACCTCAGTGTAGAAACCATATTTGCTTGCACCACATTTGGTGATATCCAGCAAAAAAACGTTATCTGTATGTAACACTCCCAATTCATCAATAGTTTCACCACCAACATAAATAATTAAGAAAATTGTAGGCAAAAAGTTTGAGAAAAATATTTTCTTTGACAATTTTAATTTTTATTTTAATTGTTTTGTCTACGTATTTTTGCCTCAGTTCAAAACAAGATAACTTCAAAATCAAATTGTTTCCTGATAACCAGATTTAGTTTTTATTTCTTTAAAGTAGAAGTTGTTATCTTTCAAATGGCACTGATCTCAACAATGTAGCTGTTGCAATTTGTGAACGACATCCATTCAAATGTAGGTACTTTTTACATTTATTTATTTATTTTATCCAAAAATCTAATGGCAACTAAAAGGCTTGGTCCACAATACCGTTTTAGACCTATTAGATAATTTGAATTATTGAGTATAATGTAATGTAATGTAATATAATATAATATGATATAATATTTTTGCCAACTGTGATTCGCTGAAGTTCCAAAACTTGAGAGATCTCAATTAGGGTACTTTCTTTTTCGTTTGCTTACATTAACTAATTGATAACAGGTGAGCCATTAATCAGGCCAGGTGTGGCTCACAATCCCCCACTCTAACCTTAACTAAAACTTATGAGTAACTTGAATTGTAAAATTAAACTGAGGGATTAATAAAGTTTCAATTATGTATTTTATTTATTACGTTCCCACAAGTGCCTATAGGGCCCCACTTTAGGATAAAACCTTGCATTTGGGGCTACACTTTGACCCTAATACCCAAAAACACACACACTAGTTTTTTTCTGATTTCATCATCCATCCATGTGTCCCAACATACAAGAAGAGATGTTCCAAAAATTAAGCAGAAATTTGAACAAACTCACTAAACAATCAATCCCATTCAGTGAGATGGTATTTTACTGAAGCATCTGGAGTGAATCAGCGCACTAACCACTTTTATACCCCCAAACAATCGGAAACATCATAAATAATAGACAGATAATAGTGGGAATAGATTTTCCCAGTCCACTAGTCATTTTCTCCCCGAAACCCTGTGTGAATAACCTCATCCTTGCGCTCATATTTAATGTGATTTATTTTCCTCCATTGTAGCAAAATTCAGACCATTATTCCTCGAAGAGAAAAAAAAACCCAATCGATAGCACCATCGATTCCTTCCTGGTCTTACAATGTGGAATGCTCACCTTTTCTCTACGTGTATCCGACACAGAACCCGTCTTGGGCTCAAAGGTGGCGCCATATCAATATCTGGCTCCACTGACTGCTGTCCTCTAATATTTCATCTGCACCAATGTCTATTCATATTTCCTCTCCCTGTCACATTAAAGGCGATAATAAAGCAGGCAGGTCAGATCTCGCACATCCATCTGTTGTAACTGACATCTTCTCCTGGACTCTGGCACCCCATCTACCTCTGAATAATGAATGGCTCTCAGCTGTTTAAAGTTCTGCTCAAACGGTTCTGACAAATATTGACCCGCAGTAATACAGAGAGAATTCTTAACACGTCTTGATTGGCAGACTCATGACTTCCATCACAGCCAAGTCTCTGCTGGCTAAATTATAGCATCTGACAGAGCGTTTGAAAAGGAAAGAGCACATATTCTCAAAACGGATCTCATCCCAAGCAAGAGGAGACTCGTGTCTGCAAATGTTGTGGAGGCCATTTATTCCATTCAAATGTTTTCTGGGTGTGCAAGCAACATTTTTTTCTATATACAGTAAAAATAGAAATGAGCATATGACATTTTTAAAAAGCACAAGGTTACGAACTTATTTCCCAATTTATAAGGAAAAGAGCTGCAAAAAAAAAACGCAAAATCAGACACCAACTTTAATAGTAAATGTTTGTACATGGCAACAAGGATTTCAATGTCGTCTGACTGTGAAATTAGACCACATAGTTCCCTCTAATTCCAAAATACAAGAAAAAAAAAATTTAAATAAAATAAAGAAATGCACAAAAAATTTACATAAATATTTAAATAATAAAACAAAACAGTGTGAATTAATAGAACAATAACAAACATGTATACTATTAAAATATGAATAATAGTTTATAAAAATATTTATAAAACATCTGATGAGAAAATGTTTAAAAAAACATATATATATATATGTGCTATTTTTTATACATGTATTATAAAATGTACAGTACACAGTTCAAGAGATGTGTAAAGTGGGAAACCCTTTAAACCACTTTAAAAAAAAAACTTTTTGTCACGCCTTGTCCGTCATCGTTCCCGGCTCCGCCCCCTGACCCAGTTCCCACGCACACAGATGGAGGCGATTCCAATCATCACCAGTATATAGGTGTGCCGGGTTATCTGTCCCGTGTCCAACAACGTCTTCACTTACCTGAGACTCCCGGACCTCACCTCCTTCTGTTTCCTCGTTTCCTGTTCCCTGGACTGTTTCCTCGTTTCCTGTTCCCTGGACTGTTTCCTCGTTTCCTGTTCCCTGGACTGTTTCCTCGTTTCCTGTTCCCTGGACTGTTTCCTCGTTCCCTGGACTGTTTCCTCGTCTCCTTCGTCATCAACCCATCGTGTTCGTATTCCGTTTAGTGTTTGGTGCTCGTCTGTCATTAAACCCACTGTGCACTTACCCCTGTGTTTGTGTTCCATTGTCGCTCACGCTCGCCTAGGCTTCACAAGGGCGTGAGCTTGACGCTTTTAAAAAAGTTCAGAAGTAACTATTACTCAGTAATGGCATGACACAAATCTTTTTTTAGATACTTTGATGAAAAAATTATAGCACGGTTTTCCATATAGGCTGCACCACATATAAAGATTTTATACAGATAATGGACCACATAGAAAGTTCTGAATGAGAAATCAGACACAGAACATTTATTATAAGGATATGAAAAAACTAATGGCCATTACCACAATATACCTAATCTGTAATTTACAACCTTATTAGTATTACACGATAGAGTGTGTTTCTGTTCAAAGGTTTCTAGATCTGGATGTTGTTTTGGCTTGATATGACGTGTGCAATCGAGTCATTTCACCATTAAAACACAAATTAAACACAAAATAGATTAAATGAGGAACAATCTGATACACAAACAAGTTCTTCATACGATTACTTTTTCTTTATCTTCCTCAAAGAGTTTTTTTTTCTAGTCACCATCACTTTCTGCTCACTGCTGGTCACGGTCAATGTTAAACTATACTAATTATTTATTATAATTAACTATACTAATTAAGTTACTACTGTAACTTTTGAGAACAATTTACAAAATATTGACTAAAGATAAAGCTATTATCATAAGATAAAGCTGTCACATAGCAAAATAACTTCTGAGCAAAATGGCTGCTACTTAGATATAAAACAACATGAAAGTGGGAAGGGGAGAATAATATTTGTGTTTAATATAAAATATGCATATATTAATTCAAATTTCCCCTCATGTTAAGAACTAGACAAATTTTAAACTAATGTTGTGACCCACGAACATTCATAGCAAAATCTAGTCAAGTTTGGCCCTCAAATCACACGTTTTACATTCTTTTTCAGGATCTTGTCCAAGAAATTCCTGAGGCATCAACTGAGCTATAGTACAACTGTAAAAGAAGCTCTGGCCTTGATCCTGTCCTTTTTGAAGTTTACCTTAGTTCAAGTTCTCCACCGGTGACACGGACCACGACACGTTGGCATTTCTTCAAAGCATGTCAAATGCAAACCATAGGTGGATTCAATGGACAAAGTATTAACCACGGTGAAAAAATGTGGTGGAATTGTAATTGCAGTTTTCCTGTCATGCATTTGAGGAATTGGGAAAGAAAAAATGTCTGTTTTCCTTTTGTGGGTGAGCGTGTTATGATTTTTTTTTAGTTGTTTTTAATACAATTTTTAATTTATTTACCAAAATTATCACCTTGCCCTTTATTTATTAAATTATTATTTATTGCAAAAGGATCACAACCCAACGTGTAAAAAAATTAATCTATTTTTCAGTGTCACACACACACACACACACACGCACACTCACTACTTGTCATATTGTGATGAACCGTCATGACAAACTTTTCAACACCAGTATGAAAAAAACAAACACAAAACGAAAGATATTCATTTCGTGTCAACGTCACATCTAAAGCCAACAGCACAACTTTTCCCAGATTACACAATTCATGATGTTATGTCATGCAGTACTATTTCTGTCTATACCATCGCAACTGTTCCCATCTATAATCTATTTCATGAATTATACTTGACTGTAAAGTGCAAAAAATACATAATTTTAAAACTCAATTATTATTGCGAGTATTAATTGTGAATATTGAAGTTTAAAGCATGCAGCTTTAAAAATATATAAAGTCTTTAATTTATAAAGTCTTAAAATATATTTAAACGTGTATTTTGTTTTAGCTGAGTGATTTAAACATACCCTGTATGTTTATTTATAGCTGTATAAGTGTGATAAGTGTATTTATGTAAATAATAGCATCAATTAGTTATCAGGACCGGACCGGCTACAATATTAAATAACTCGAATGATCGGATAAGAACGCCAAAAACTGTGATCGGGCATCTTTAATTAAAAGTGATATCTAGAACATTCCAGCTGCTCGATCTTGTACAAGTTTGATCTAAAGATGGATTTTTTCCACAAAGGCTTCTTGTAATACATCTGCGCTCTGTGAGGTGAAGCGTGAAGGTTGTGCTCTATGCAATGCAAATGTCACAGAAAGAACAGGGACGTCAGAGCTGGAAAACATCTGAAGACAAGCGTATGTTCCGCCAAACCAAACGTGACAGCACAAAGCGCATTGTTTACTAACTAGGGTGAGGAAACATCTTGTCGAGCAAAGTTCTTCTCCAGCTATGTCATCATTACAATTGGGAATTGAATATCAAATCAGTTTCTAGAATCGGACATGTCTCACAAACTTGTAACAAAATTAAAAATTGGATTTCTTTATCAATTTTCCTGTGCATTTTTAGTGCTCTCTCCCTGGATCTGCAAATACTATTGGCCAGAAATTGTGACTATTCAAACTTAAGTTTTGCTTGGCATCATTGAGCTGGTTCTCCCTAGGTTTATTAATCTCGTTCTCACTCACAGAGATTTTCTTAGTCGGCATTTATGAAAAGCCCTTAACCAAACTTGATATTTTTTATTGTAGAACGAGGGAATGGCTCAAACTCGTGGGAAACACTGTAAAAAATAAAATAAAAAAGTTACAGGTTGGTCACAAAGTTCAAATCCAAGGATTGGCAACTTTTGTCGAATTGTTCTGCAAAGTTTAAATAGTACCGACATAATTTAGAAAGGTCTTTTAACATATTAGCAATGCTTTTACTTTTCAACTTCAAACGGAAGATTGCCATCCGTGGCTGTAAATGCTATTTTAGTGGTTTTGTGATTTACTCCAAGAAGCAGACGTTTATTTTTCTAAACTAAATTACTAAGCAATTACCCTTCAAGCCCTTGTTTACTGCCAAACAACTGTTGTGCGTTGAACAAGCTTCTGAGCAGCTCAGATCTTCTGTTGCCTAGTAGTCAGGGATTCTCAGCAGTCGACCGAACCACACGACAAAAAAAACACACACACAAGCAAAACCCCACAAACTATTTTTTAAACAGCAAAAAGTGACACAATTGTCTAAGATAAAAGCAAGGCAACAATAAAACAAACCTGAAACAAATTTTTGGACAACACAAGTCAACCCAACCCAACATGACCAAGTATAAACATTTACCAAACTGACAGGAGCCGAGAGATTGATATGATAGAATATTATATCTGTAAATAGACAAACAAATGAAAAAGACAATGATTGGGAACAGGTGTAATAAATAAACCAAAAACAAAAAACGGACACACAAACAAACAATAAACAAACAAACACAAAACAAACAATAAATTCCCACAATTACAAAGAATTATGCAAAACTGATAAACAACTAAAAAAGGAAGCGGAGATGTGTGAGAGGCAGAGAAAAATAAGACGTGCAAAAAACACGAAAAAAAAAAAAAGAATTGTAAAAGCAAAAAATGCCTAAACTCCTATATTAGGGACTGTCAGAATACTCGCCTCCACTTACGGTGGACACTAGCGGTGAAGACAGTTTGATTGAGATACAAAACGATCTTTTGCTCTGCTACTTCTACTTCTGGGTCTCAGTGGATCAGATAACGCTTGATTAGTGACCAACCAATCACAGATAGAGACACAGGGATATAAGGTCACTCTCACTCTACTCAAAAGACATTGGATACCTCAGTGAAACCTACAGAAACATGTGGAGAACATGCAAACTACACACAGGAAGATCTACAGGTTTTCGATGAAGTCTTTGTTACTGACACACTCGAAGCCTAAATACTTTTGAGTCAAAAGAGAAACTGACAATCCATAATTTCCACTTTGTGGAATCTTTGTGGAATTCCACTTTCCACTTATCTATCTCTTACAAAACTGAATCAACACGGGTTGAAACCGGTTCACATAAATGCGAACAATACATGACACACAACTCTATTACTCTTGTGACGCAAAGACAAATATAGAATAGTGAGAAATTAACGTGATTTCCAAGTGAAGGCCATTGGGAGACATGTACCAACCCAGTGAGAGTCTTTGAATGATCATAATGGAAATATTTCGCTTCATTACGCGATTAATAAGACTGGAGCAATTCGGATGAAGCTCCAAAACACAAAAAAATATTAGCTGATGCATTTTTCATTATTGTGAAGCTGATTTGCGGAGCACCGGCCACAGGCACGAGACGCTGCAGAATGATTGTTCACACATGAGCTGCTACAGTATTGCAAAGTTCACACAACAGTTCACACAACCAAAAGTTCACACAACAGGGGTTTATCTGAAGAACAGCTGCAGAAGAAACAGAATAAATCGAGAATTTCCTCGTCATGTAATCTGCAGACATGATAGTTAGATGCATTATTATGAACTATTTAACATGCATGCTGCATTATTGTGTTCTACTACTAAGTCAATAGTTTTACAATGTGAAGAAACGAAAAAAACAAAAAAAAAAGAAAAAGAAAAAAATAATCTATAGAATATCATGGCATATGAACAAATGCTGTGCCCCAAAAAAAATAATTAAAATATTGACCTAAATGTCTACACTTAAACACATACTTGCACATGTCTTTGCATCAAACCTAAAAATGTCAAATTGTATCACTCCAGCTCTACTAATTCACATTCAAATTCATGAAATATTATGAGCAAAAATGTCAAAAAGTTGCATAGAATGGCAACTAAGAACGTGAACAACACTTTTTGTACGTGAGAGATGGCAAAGTTTTACTTGCATTTATTTATTCCACGTGATGACTAACGGCGTTTGTGATCAAGCATTATGATGATAGGCTTTTTAAACAACAAACAAATCATTATGAAATATTATAAAATACATTAAGGAAATGGTAATGAATTAGTTCAAAATATATCAAAATAAAATGAAATATTAAACTCTTTCCTATGGTTGTCCGATTTTATCAACAGTCGAAAAACACATTTATTCTGAAAAAATGCCCGAAAATCTGAGAGAGAGTGTGTCTCGTCTGTCACCAACCCAGAGTTTAAGCCCCAGCTTTAGGTCCGGAGTTACTGCTCCTTGTGACCCAGAAACAGAAAAGCTGTTCTGAAAATTGATGGATGGATGGACAGCTGTAAGTGTTCAATAATATATTTATGTTGGCATGCAAAATGCATTTTCTCATTTTTATTATATTTTATTATTGATATATGGGCATTTTGAGAGTCAGAATAAAGGTCAAAACATAAATAGTGGCTGTGTGTGTTTGTGTGTGTGTGTGTCAATATAGCAGGGTTTTACATTCATTTTGGGCTTTGGAGCTGCGTATGTTGTATAAAGTTTCCCCAAGCAGCATTCACATCAGCAGCCAATATCAGAAATAATCCAAGGTTTGGAAAGCGAGACCCCACAGGGAAACAGAAATCAGAGGATGTGATTAGAGTGTCTAGTCATGTAAAGTCTCTCCGAGTTGCTTGCAAAACACTTGAACTTTCAAAGTCAAAAAGCACTTTGGAGTTGATGATGTCACGGGGGGAGGAAGGAGAACGTCTGAGCTACACACACCACGCCATCAGAAATGCAAAGTTCATGTCCATAGACACCGGACCACAGATCTGCTTGGATTACACCGTATGGAAATGGAAGATTTGCAATATCCCCTCTTATCTTCGTGAGGGGAATCGTTGCAATCTCCCCTGATTTTTCCACACTACGAAAAATACGATAAAAATATATTATTATGTAGAATAACCATTGCACTGTGAGACATGCTGATCTAACACTAGTGTCCACTTTGCTTATTATATTGGTCATGTGACAACTATCTAGGTCACACGTGTCAAACTCAAGGTCTGATGTTGCCCACCATATAATTTTATGTGGGCCGCTAGAGCTTAAATATTTTGAGTGTTTAAAAATAAATACCCTAAATAAATGAAGAGCGTGCTTTGACCAAAAACTACATTCCCCACAATGCCTTTCGACTACAGTAGACGCTGCAGAGTTTCCACATCCCTGCCAACGAGTGGAATTGAAATATTAATAATGATACCAAAATGTCCAGAAAGAGAAAGGTTGATGCAGACGGACGATTGTTTCAAGAAAGATGGGAAGGCGAATACTTGTTTGTTCTTCAAGGAGAAAGACCGGTGTCGTTAGAGTACAATCTGCGTCGACATTTTGAGCTAAGTATGCTAAAGCTAGCCTTCAAGAAAAGCAACAAATTGCCCAGAATTGCATGATGTCTGATAATGTGTGCAATTTATTTGATTGTGCTTGCATTTTGTTTTACATCATTTTCTGAACATGATCAATTGATAGTGGAGAGAGAATCTACTTCATCAAAGATTAACCGAAAAACTTGACCAATATAGTTGTGAACAGAGTCAACCTTTATTTTGGTATTTTTAGTTGATTACATATTTTTTCCCCGATTTAACTCCAACCAGTTAAAATGGATGGCACATTTCATTGCACCTTCTGTATATCTTGTTCTTCATTGTTGCACACCCTGTACATTATTCATTGTATATTACTCATTTTCACTGTATGTTTCTAAATATTTTTCATATCTTATATTTATTTCACAACTGTATACACCTCACGTGCACTTCTGGTTAGATGCATCTTGCACAGTGACAATAACGTTGAATCTAATGTAATCTAATCTAATGTAATCTAATGTAATGTAATCTAATCTTTGTGTACCTGCTGTTGTAAAGTTTGCAGGTCTTAGGTATGTAATGCAGACATATTGTTGTCGTCAAACCAATGTAAACTTTGCAAAATGCTACATGTATCATACATGTTCTTTGCAGTTTTAATGTTAATTTTATTTATTCACTTGTACAGTTTGAGTCGTCATTTATTATTTTTTTGTGAGTTTTCACAATATTTACCATCATTTATGTATTCAGATTGAGTTATCACAATATTTAAAAGGATTTATTGTAGAGCTAAACTGTAATTGAATAAGTAATGAGTTATGTAACATTAAGGAGTAGTTACACTTATTTTAAACTACATTCGATTACATTTTAGTTACATTTATAAGTTACATCTGGCCCTTTGAGGACAGCCATATGATGATGTGGACCTCGGTGAAAATGAGTTTGACACCCCTGATCTAGATAATAAAGTCAAAAGCCTAAAGACAAGGTCAAAAGGTGTTTGTATCTGGAGCGTGAAGTGAATCCAAACTTTTCTAGGTCTGGTCCACACGGGACAACACACCTCCCATCTTTCAAACAGTTTCCTCCCTCGGGACCGTGTGCACTGATTCCCAATTCCATTTTCATTCACTGTTGTGTCTCATAAAGTCCTTGCTTTTGGCTCAGTCCGTGTGACTTTGAAATTCAAATAGATTTCTGTGTTTTTATCTTTGCGGTTCTGTGGCTGGAGGCTTGTTTTTCCACTGGTTTTAATCTACTGTTGGAGGAAAGCGGACTGCAGATCTACCGTACTTGATGTCGGGCCAGTGTCTAATCAGACAGGAAGAGAAGTCTGACAGCCAATCAGAAGAGGTGTTGTGAAATGGCTGATCTGTATTAATAATAATAATAATAATAATAATAATAATAATAATGAGTATTTGTAAGGCGCTTTTCACAGTTTTAACTGTCTCAAAGCGCACATGTAAATATGTAAGGGAAATGATTGTTTATTCAATTTGTCGTCTGGATTGTTGGTGTTGACTAAGTGGCTGCGGTTATGACAAGACAAAGACAAAGACCAGCGAGCAAGCACATTCGCAACAGTGGCCAGGTAAAAAACCTCTTTAACGAGGAAAAACCCTGGGGAGAACCCGGCTCACTGGTGCCAGTCTCCTCCGGCATTCTAACACTACACAATCAGTGCGTTGGTTGTTCCGCGTCATTTTTAATGATGATTCTGGAACGATGTTTCCCTCCTCAATGGGGAAAGAGGCGGCTCCACTGCTCCAAGCCAACAGCGTCATCAGGTCCACAGAGGTCGAGGAAGCACCACCGATGATTCCGAAGCTCTAGGAGATTCCGGTCGTACGACACTTGGCGCTCAGGAGAGGAGAAAAAAAAAAAAAAAAAAAAATACAAGGCAATTAGAAAAATTCAAGTACTATAGATTTTGACAATTTTCTGAAGGTGCAGGTGTAATTCGGTTCCGAGCACTAACTAGGCAGCCTTTCTATACGATATATTAATATTTTCTGTAAGTTATTATAACAGGTCAATATATGCTTCGTTGAAGAGATGCGTCTTCAGTCTAGACTTAAATTGACTCACTGATTCTGAGTCTCGAATTGGACTAGGCAGAGCATTCCATAGTTTGGGTGCTAAGTATGAAAAGGATCTTCCTCCCTGGTAGATTTTAGAGATTCGCGGTATTATAAGCTGGCCGGAGTTTTGAGAGCGCAGCAGTCGTGTAGGCTCGTAGTAAGTGATGAGCTCACTGAGATATAGAGGAGCTAAACCGTTTAGTGCTTTATAAGTGATTAAGAGAATTTTAAACTGGATGCGATATTTAACAGGTAACCAGTGTAGCGACATTAACACTGGACTAATATGGCTAAATTTTTTTGTTCTGGTTAGTAATCTAGCAGCTGCATTCTGAACCAACTGAAGTTTATCTATTAGTTTAGCAGGAGAACCTCCCAGAAGACCATTACAGTAATCTAACCGTGATGTCATAAACGCATGTATCAGTTTTACTGCATCCGGTCGGGAGAGCATGTGACGCAGCTTTGAGATATTCCTGAGGTGAAAAAAGGCAGTTTTACAGACGTTGTGCACGTGACTTTCAAAAGAGAGTTTGCTATCTAAAATGACACCTAAGCTTTTCACTTTAGGTGAGGATGAGATTTCAAGCCCGTTAAGATTCATACTGTATTCGGGTGCATCAGACTTTAAGTTTGAGTCAACAAGTAATAATTCGGTTTTGTCTGAGTTCAGCATGAGAAAATTACTTGTCATCCAATCACTAATGTCGCTGAAGCAATCTAATATATTTGCAAATTTTGAGATTTCATTAGGCCGTGCCGAGATATAAATTTGTGTGTCATCTGCGTAACAGTGGAAGCTATGACCATGCTTTCTGATTATGTCCCCTAGTGGAAGCATATAAAGTGCAAATAGGATTGGGCCGAGCACTGAGCCTTGTGGAACTCCATATTTAACACTAAACTGGGTGATGAGACTCCATTTACATGGACGAAATGAGAGCGATCAGACAGATAGGACCTAAACCATTCTAACGCGTGTCCAGAAATACCAACGTAATGATCAAGTCTATGTATTAAAATCATGGTCAACAGTGTCGAAAGCAGCACTAAGATCTAACAGAACTAAGAGTGAGACGTTCCCTTTATCTGATGCCATTAGAAGATCGTTGGTGACTCGGATTAGTGCCGTTTCTGTGCTGTGGTGCGATCTAAAGCCGGATTGAAATTTTTCAAATCTGTCGTTCTGTTCCAGAAATTTACAGAGTTGTCCCGAAATAACTTTTTCAAGAATTTTAGATATAAATGGAAGGTTTGAAATTGGTCTATAATTAGCAATCACGTCGGCATCAAGATGTGGCTCTTTTAATAAGCGGTTTTATGACGGCCTGTTTAAACGCTTGTGGCACGTGACCAAGAACTAGTGACGAATTTATAATATTCAAGATTGGTTCGTTAACTAATGGTAGGACTTCTTAAGTAAAAAAGTTGGTATAGGGTCAAGTAAGCAGTATAATCTAATAATCTATATATTAGCAGTATAATAATAATCTACCCCAGATTTTCTGTGCTTTTTTCAAAGAGTTTTAGCCAGACAATATTGTACTGTACCAAATAAAAATACTGCCGCTTCACTATTGCAAGCATAGGCATGTTGAACACTTTTTATTAAATTTTTTAAATATCATTTTTGAGCATCACTTTAAATTAACTTTTTAGGTAATATTTTAAAATGTAATTTTTATAGGACCTTTTATTGGACATTTCAGCATTTACATTTTTGAACGGACATTTAGCACTACATAAATTGCAAAGGTTTTCAGCAAAAAAATGTGTAGTTTACTGTCAAGATATCTATTTCTTCTTCCCTTATCTATCTATCTTTCTGTCTGTCTGTCTGTCAAGAAATCTATCTTTTTTGCACCTGATCCATTTGTCTATCCATCCATGCATCCATCCATCCATCCATCCATCTGTCTGTCTGTCTGTCTGTCTATCCAATCTATCTGTCAATATATCTTTTATCTTCCCTGATCTATCTATCCATCCGTCCGTCTGTCTGTCTGTCTTTCTATCCATCAATCCATGTAATCTGTCTATCTATCTATCTATCTATCTATCTATCTATCTATCTATCTATCTATCTATCTATCTATCTATCTATCTANNNCCATCCATCCATCCATCCATCCATCCATCCATCCATCCATCCATCCATCCACATCCATCCATGTAATCTGTCTGTCTTTCTATCTGTAAACATTATCATGAGTTTAATCTATATGAAACATCTTTTTATATAAAGTATCATACATACATATACAAAGTGGTACAGAAAATAGAGTGATAGATTTCATTTGACTAAAAACATGAGATGATGCACAGAATTTTTACCAATAAAAGTATAATGCTGGCAGCCATCATCCCTCTTTTCTTTCACTCCGTCCACCCGCCAAGCAGGTCAACGACAGCAGATCAATGCGAACGATTCCATTATCAAATTCCAGCCCCAAATAGTAAATAATTATAGAAAATAGCTCAGCTGCAGTTGTAAAAAAGCTTTAACGACGGCAGGCAAATCAATCGGGCCGCTGACAAAATAATTGCCTACGCAGAAGACATATCGAGTCGCTGCACTATAGGCCTTTAATTGAATTGAAAAAGCAAAGCTCCGAGTCAGAGCTCCATCAACTGTACATAATCAATAAATACAGTGGTTATCAGAAGAGCAGCACACTGCCATAATGAGAGCCGGCGGGGCCTTTAAAATATTTAGCCTAGGCTTTAGTAAAATATATGCGTAATGCGTTGGAAATGCCAACCTCTGTGACTGGGATCTCTCTCTGCTTTAATTATTTCTCTTCTTCCTGCTTCCCAGGAGTTTCCCTTCTCCAGGATCCAGAGAAACGCTCCCTTGTCTGACCTCCATTTTTCACGAAAACCTCCGCATGACGGGATGCCCCACTTTTCCGGGCTAATCCCTCGTGGTCCGAGTTCCGCACAGGTGTGGGCCGCAGTGTCTCACATCTCAGTGAGAAACCAGAAGAGACAGTGAGAGGAATCAATCACCAGCAGCACAACATCTGGCAGCACCAGCGAGTGAAACCGGACGGAACGCTAGTCCAGCACGGAAACCCTGGCAAAGTGAGGTGAAATACCATTTTATTTTTTTATCAATATTTCTGTCAGTCTGTCCATCTGTATATTTTTTCTTACGTCTCTGTCTAACTATCTTGTTTTCATGTCTGTCTGTCCATCCACTACAACCAATTATCAATATCAGCCCTGATCTGTCTATCTATCTATCTATCTATCTATCTATCTATCTATCTATCTATCTATCTATCTATCTATCTATCTATCTATCTATCTATCTATCTATCTATCTATCTATCTTTTTCTTCCTTGATGGATCTGTCTGTCTGTCTTTCCATCCATCCAATCTGTCTGTGTTGTTTCCCCTGATCAATCTATCTATTCATCTATCCATCCATACATCCATACATTACCATGTAATTTGTCTGTCAAGATGTCTGTTTTTTCTTCCCTTAGCTATCCTTCTATCTGTCTGTCTGTCCTGTTTGTCTGTCTATCTGTCTGCCAATATATCTATCTTTGTCTTACCTTATCCATCTATCTATCTATCTATCTGTCTGTCTGTCTGTCTGTCTGTCTATCTATCTATATCTACATATCCATTCATCCATTCATCCATCCAATCTTTCTGTCAAAATATCTATCTTTTTCTACCCTGATCTGTCCATCCATCCATACATGTAATGTGTCTGTCTGTCTGTCGGTCTGACTGTCTGTCAAGATATCTATTTTTTCTTCCCTTTTCTGTCTATCTGTCTGTCAGTCCGTCTGTTCCTCCATCTATTCATCAATTTATTTGAAATAATTATGTACCAAAGTTATTTTCTCAACTCCAGGGGTCACTGTTGCTCTGTGAATCTCTCCGCATCTTTTAGCTTCATCCTCTCTATAGACGGCACCTGTCGTCCTTAAGAAAACATTCACATTCCAAAAACAAGGATGCGCAGACAGCCAAATTAAATAAACGTCAAAACACTCCCGTGCGAACAAATGCGCACGACGGTACATAAATCACCTTGTGTAAAGTGTACAATTCTGTTGTGTAGGAAACCGTCAACCTTCTCCTTGATGCTGCGATTTTCCCATTACTCCTGGCACATCGCTGCCAGCTCATGAACAGTCAGGAACTGGTTCGAGTGGCACCAGAGTGTGCCAAAGTCGGGTTTCAAGCGAATTACAAATCAGACGAGTCAAGCTGTACTGGCTTTAAAACGAATTATCATCTTAAGCTGCGCAGATCATTTGAGCAAAACCACAAGCCCAAAATACCTGCAAAATCTTCATATCCACATCTCTAACTCCGTCTTGCACGTTTGGAGTCGGAAACGATTTCACAAACAGACTTGAATCACAGAACGCGAGCTGATGCAATCTCTCGGTGCTAGAGTTAATCAGCAAAAAGCTCGGAAAGGAGCGCAAAAGGATGTAATACTGTGGTAAAAGCGTATTTACAGGGTCATTGACCATTTAAACACTGAGGGGTTGGACTTAGTGGCCAACATGGGCTGTCAAGGTGAAGGCGGCGGAGAATTTGGCGGGAAAGAAGTGGTTTGTGACTGACATGTCTAATCATGCTACTCTTTCCTCCGTCACACAAACAACTCGGAATGATTGCGGCTGGAAATCCACGCGGTCGTATTACATGTCAGTGATCCGCACGCAGCTCATTTAAATATTAATACACGGTTTGTGCATAAACAAGTAACGTATGCCTGAGAAAAAAAAAAGAACCCCTGCAGAAAATATTCTCAATTCCTTATGTCATAAAACCTCGGAGACAAGGATTAAAGATGTTGGCCTGTTCAACAACATTCAGACCGACTTGCATGTCATTCATCGTACATCTTGTTATATTGAGCAGTAATTCTTCCTGACTCGTAGCGAATTTGCTATCTGCCGCTTCGCATTAGAAGAAAAATGACGTGCTTTTAAGCGCAGATGCACAACAACAGACAACAAAGCAAAACAAAACTGTTCTCTCAAACTGAACATGAACTGACATCTGAGATTGAAATGGAGGGGCAGATAGAGATCCAGCCATATTGAGAACCACTTTTCCATTTCTGGGTCACAGGGAGAGGAAGCCAATCGCAGCAGCTTTGGGCTTGATGGCAGGACACACATCCTGGATTGGTGGCCAACCAATCACAAGTCAAGATTGATCAATAATGACCACCTTTGGGACTTGAGGGGAAATCGAAGACCCAAAGAAAACCCAATAAGCACAAAAAGAACACGCAACCTCCATAACTTGATATGAACTATTTTATACTTAAACTACCATTTAGCTTGGACATGGCTACATCGCCACCAATGCTCCAGAGGTGCACACGTTTACTTGGGAAGATGAAGTAGCATCTACAAACCCTCGCACATGTTCTCATATTGGTTTGTTCATGCACTCACCCCTCTAGAGAGACATTGGAGTAGACAAATGTGTACAGGACATGCGGCGTCCGTGTGCTGTTTAAGAGGTTCTCCTCCAGCTCGGGCTGCATGACCATCTGGGGAACAATCTCCAACACGGCCCAGCACCTGCACAAAGAACAGAGACGTTTCAACACAACACGTATGGAGAAAAATAAGATATACTTTGATAAAATCAGATAGCACCTGAACCAGCTATAGAGATAAAGATGCAGTGGATGCGGCATCATAAATGGCTACTAAATAAGATTACATAATACTACAGAGATAGATAAAGTTAAAAAATGAAGATGTTTGCTTTTCTAATGGAATCCTTTGGGCTTATCACTGGTGGTAAGAGATTCGGCATCCATGACATGATAGCTGGTGTGTCGTCTGAACATCCATGAGGCAAATCTTCTGCTCCTCCACATCTCAAAGGTGGATCTCAATCGGATTGAGATCTGTTTACAGTGGAGGCCACAGTAAAGTACAGTGAACTCTTTGTCATGTTCAAGAAACCAGTCTGAGATGATTCATGTTTGAGGACACGGCATGTTATCCTGCTGGAAGCTGCAATCAGAAGATGGGTTCACTGTGGTCATGAAGGGATGGACATGGTCAGCAATAATACTCAGGACGGCTGTGGTGTTGACACATTGCTCATTTAGAACTAATGGGCCCAAAGAGTGCCAAGAAAATATCTCCCACTACATTACACCACCTCAAGCGTGAACTGGTAATATAAGGCAGGATGGATCCATGCTTTCATGTTGCTGACACCACATCTCGTCTGACCCTGCCATACGAATGTTGCCGCAGAAACCGAGACTCATCAGACTTCCAAGCTTCTACTGTTTCATTTTGGTGATCCTGTGCAGATAGTAGTCTCAGTTTACTGTTCTTAGCTGACGGGGGTGGCACACGTTGTGGTCTTCTGCTGCTTTTTCCCATCCGCCTCAAGGCTTGATCTGTGCGTTCGGAGATGCTCTTCTGCTGACCTGGGTTGTAACGAGTGGTGATTTTGGTCACTGCTGTTTTTCTGTCAGCTGGAACCAGTCTGGTCATTCTCTTCTGACCTCTGACTATCACAGGCCTTTGTGAACACAGAACAGCCACACACTGAACATTTTCTCCCTTTCCCACCATTCTTGTAACCCTAGAGATTGTGGGTTAAAATGTCATTAGCCATTTCTGAGATACCGACCATACCATGCTGGAGGTCACCTTTCTTCCCCAAACAGGTGCTCGATTTGACTAGTTCACCTTGGTCAAGATGAACTGAAATAGATCACCTTGACCAGGTTTACATGCCTAAATACATTATTTGATGACATGTAATGGCACATGGACACACAATAACCACTCTCACTCTCTCCTTTAAACAATTTTTGGACATGCTTTAGGGCAGAAGGAAACCAGAGAACAAGAGGAAACCCACTCAAGCACAGAAAGAGCATGCAAACTCCAGACAGAAAGGCGCAGACCAGGCCATCTTTCCAGCATTTCGATTTTGGTCAAAACTTCTTCAAACTTACAAAAACCTACTGACTAAACTCAGAGCAGATTTTAGCATTTAAGATTTAAGACTAGGCACCAAACTTGAAACTAAATCGAAATCATTGACCACGTGATACTAACGTCACCACATGTCCAGTGAAGTCCGAGTTTTTCAGACCTTTGGCAAATCAAGCAATTCAACTGCACATATAAAAACGACCATGGCAAGATGGCTCGTACCGTCCAGACGAGGCAAAAACCCAATGCCAAATGCATCCGTCACATCCAGAAATATCCCACGACCCCCTTAATGTATCAGGTCCTGCATCAGCCTCCACGCTCAACCACATTAACATGTAACCAGTCCGTCTGCAGCGTGTCTATCAAATCCTTCTTACTGGCACGACTTGTGTGTAGCTAACCATTGTTGGAAAACAAGCCTGGGGCGTTTTAAATGTGTGTCGACGTTGGATTTAGTCATTATCAGTTTTGAAGAATGGACACATGTAGCTCTGTACAACCAAAGCATTGCGGACAAAGAGACAAGTCATTATCACGGGCTACGAGTGCTTGTGTTTTCAAGCAGACCCCCGTACCTGGGTGTTCCACGCAAAGCCGATTATGTGCTGTTCGCCGTCTCTCGCACCGTGAACCTTGCAGTGATATTTCGGAGGGAAAATGGGTCAGTGCCAAGCATCAGCAGGCTGCTGTTGCATATTAATGACGGAGCTTGGCTGTGACAGATGAGATCGACCCACAAGGGTCCCCTGTCTCTCTCTTTCCTGCACACGCTTATGTAGCTCCATCTCTTTCACTGCCAACATATAGTAAGCTGTGTGTTTTCTTGAATAGGAAACTGCCTTCTAAGGACGCTTCCTAACCTCACAAAAGACAGATCTTAATCCGGTTCTGCTCAATGACACTCCAAAGGTGACTCTTAAACTCGGAATGGCTGCTCTTGTTATGTTTGCTGTGACTGGGTGGGATTAATTTAATTGAACACCCTGCTCAAGTTGAAATTATTAAAAAAAAAA
>CM051496.1:2887568-3024886 GCA_028031935.1 Paedocypris micromegethes | reverse complement strand
AAAAAAAAACCCAACACACCTCATCCAATAATTTTAAAGAATCTTTTCAGGGTCACAGGAAGCTGGAGCCAATCAACTCTGGGCTGGAACTTACTGGAAAGGTGCCTAGCCAATCAGGGAGCAGGACACACAAACAGACATTTTCCACACTCAAATTGTCCTGCATGCTTTGGGACTTTCACAGACCCAGAGGAAAAGAACAGAGAAGATGCAAACTTCACACAGAGGAACTGGCTTCAACGAGGCTTCAAACATCTTTGGAACGGGTTCTTCACTTTCAACTTAGAAGAAGCCCAGGTAAATAGAAACTTGGTAATTAGAAGATAACTGGCCTACATCAGGGATGAGAAGAAACGTGAGCTGACTGACACGGAACGGCACGTGAAGAATTAAAAATGTCTGGAGACAATTAAATCAGTTGCAGGAAAGCACACACCTTCTGAACTCTCACACCAGCTTGATTTAGCACATTTATTGTGCCATAATTGTCTTCCTCTATCTATATTCTGCACATTGCTTCATAAGACAATCTCGCATAACTGTAAATATGTATATCATTTAAACGTAGCAGATGAACTCAGTGTCTCTTCAACAGAGACTGACAGAACCTTCTGTGAATTCTCCGTGTCAGTGGTTCATGACGAACAAATGCCACTGAATTTCCACTTCCCCAAACTGAAACTCAGCTATTTCACTTCCCATGATTCTTTTTTTCCCAGAACTAGATTTCAAAAGGAAACATGGCTGTTTGATTAAATTTTGCACAAGCTCCTCTACTGATGTAGAGAATACACTTTTGGGGCAAGGAAAACATCTAGAAAATGCCATAAAAAGATAAATAAATAAAAAAAAAAAAAACAAAACTATATAGTCTTGTAAAATTTCTACCCTCTCCTCAATATATCTATCTCTCTCCCTTTCTTTTTCTCTAAATCTCTAAACCTTTTTTCTCTCTTTCACTCTTCTCTCTCTCACTCTGTCTCTCTCTCTCCTTTTTTCTCTTATTTGTCTCACTCTCTATCCCTCTGTCTTTTTCTCTTTTGATTTTTGTCTTTCTCATTCACTCCCACTAGATTTTTCTCCCTCTTAATTTGCTCTCCTGTTCTTTCTTTGTCTTCTTTCCTCCTCTTTCTTCTTACCTTTTTCCTTCTATATTTCTTCTTACCTTCTTTCTCTCTCTTACACTCATTCACTCACTCACTCACTCACTCACTCACTCACTCACTCACTCCCTCACTCCCTCTTTCTCTCTCACTCTTTCACTTACTCAATGCCACCTTATTTAATTCTCTCCCTCCCTTTATCTCTCTCCTTCTCTCACATGCACACTGTCTCTCAAATGAATACACTTATAAATTGTTTCTTCATCCCCGTCATTCCATCTCTGCTCTTCCACACCTGTTCCCTGTCTTCTTCTCTCCTAGTGTCTTTGGAGAATAAACATACGATCGACTCTGCAGGATAAATATGCAGAGATGCTTCTGGAGCTGGATCAGACAGAGGAGACCTTGCTCTGACTTGAGAGAATGATGATGGCACGCAGTATAAAGCCACAGAGACGGCAGCACTACCAGTCGCCCCGACTTTATCTGGCATTCCAGCTCCGGGCACTTTTCAAGGACAAGTGGGGACACAAATTGATAATCACCACTCCAGAAGAAACACACCAAGCAGTGTTTCAGTGCATTCAGCAGACATCTTAGGTAATCTCCTCCTGCGTTTAAGAACCGTTTAAATGCATTTGCATTTAAATCGCAACAAAAACCATCCAGGAACTCAACTCAGCCTTGACAGTCATGACAAGCAGAGATTACAGTTTAGATCATTTACATGTCGAATTTCGGCAGCAGGGAAGCGAGGCGAAACACTGCAGCGATGTGTGAGAACCAGATTTATAAAAATAGCCCAAATCAAGCTGGCGAAAAAAATAATAAAATCACCTGAAGCAAAGCAAAACCATCTGGCGCAACTATAATGAGCAGGTACTTTAGCAAAACCATCTCGTCTAGACTCGAACTGGCGCGTGAGTTACCTGGTGTTAGCACAATCTGTTAACATATAAATACCACCACGGCCATTTAAAACCGAATGCCACTTCAACAGTTTCTACCAATTCCGAAAGCCGACAGACGCGACACATCCAGGAATACCGTTAATAACGACAGCGGCGACATTTATCGTCCTCGCTCTCGTAATAGCGCTACATAGTTAGCGTGATGGCGCATCCCGATCCATGTCGCTTTTCAAACGTTGGATTTATGGAGCTTGAGAGGTGCGATGCGTCACAGCGTGATGCTTTTTGGCTTGTTCTGAGAACTCAATCATTTGACAAACAGGCTGTGCGACGTTCCTGATGCTTTGTAGCACATCAGAGTCGGGAGGAAGTGGAGCTCGTTTTGGTGACAAATCTAGCATGGCGGGATCCACCAGCCATCGCTCATCAGTCTCAGTCAGCCTGGCCCTGGCTGCAGGGTTCATTAATGCTGTGCCCGCAGGCCAGCTCGCCTCCGATCGCTTTGTCACTGATTGTCTCAATTACGATTGAACGGCAGCCACCCAAAGCAAACTAAATCAGAAGTGGGAGGCCGGAGCTTTGTGCCGAACCTCGGGATGACAAAAGAGTTGTATGTCGGAATAACGATGTAACATCAACAGAGGGACCACGGTTGTGTGGAGTCAGCGGGGCTTATCCGAAATAATGCTGCCAGTGAGTAACAACTGTTCTGAGGTGGAAGACTGACACAAATAAGATCAGTCTGAGAGTTGAAGGACACACAGATTATGTATTAAAAACACTCATCAGATCACAAGAGGTTATGAAATGATAAAGCTGCACATGCTGGACAGATCCAGTGATTGGCCCAGCCCGTCGTGACCCATAAATTAGAAAAGAGGTTCAGAAAATGGACGGATTGATAGTTGTGGGTAGCAACAAAGCCTCTTGGTTTCAACGTGGAAACCCTTCCAGTGGAATAAGTGTGTTGTAAAAGACTGTTAAGACTATTCATACGGGGAAGAAGTGAAGTAAGTTGGTCAATATGGCCACTAGGGAACGTATAAAAACTGTGTTCTGCATACATGAAGCAGTGGGCAGCCTTAAGCCTTAGGGAGCTGGAAAATTGCAAAATTGAAAAAAGACTAGAAAAGTGTCAAACTTAGGTAGTCTCACAGAACTCATCCTCCATCACTCTTGAAGAAGAAACACATCTCTACATGCAATTCTTCAGAAGAGCTCAATGCAAGATACAAAAGCTCTCTGTGCAGAGCACGAAATGCTCAGCGGAGTAATTAGATATCAGAATTATGATCTGACAGACAAACAAACACAAAAATGGGCTAAAAAACAACTCAGTTTGGAGCTTGGATAAAGTTTCTTGCTCAGCATGAAAACTGTTTGCTAAAATTAAATTTACCTTGTACATATTAAAAATAATATGATGCATTATTAAATCGACCAATCTAAAGCTTGTTCCTGACCTTCAGGCCCAGAATGATGTGAGCAATGCAGGAATTAAAGTCTTCATAAAATATAATCAGTAAATATATCAGGTTTAGTTAATATGTGGTTTAGTTAAATTCTGAAAAGAAGGATTCAGAAATAATGGATTTAAAATGAATAACTGTGAATGGTTTCATTGGTTCCAGCTCTCCATGACCCAGAAATGGAGTGAGCGATAGATGGTCGGATAAATGCATGAAATAATTAATAAAGTTATAATACTATAGATAATATAGTATTATAGGGATATAAGTAAGTATCCCACTAATTTTGTGTGCTGCAGAGGGGAGGCACTGTCAGATGATTTGCTAACAAAGTCATGTGATTCGGAAGAACATTTAAATAACTTTTGGGTTTTTTTTTAAACATTCACAGTAATGTAGCTAGTCAATGTTGCACAGTGTGCACTATTGTAAAAGTTTATGAGCATTATTGACATTACTAACATTTTTGACAATAACTTACATTATCGGCATTACTATGAGATACTGATGACATAACTAAAACCCTAAAAATATGTTTTATCATACTTGAACAATTTCGCTGATATAAAACATATGACTGTACAAAGCAGGGTTTAAGATATACTTTCTGATATACTTTGAACACTTCCTGAAGGCTGCTTTCATAAAAATACAAATGGGGTTTTGCCAATCTCTCGATGAAATAAATAAAAAGAAAAAAAATTGATTCCAGTGTCTGGAATGATGGCAAGTCACTTCAGCCAGTCTTTCTCACTGAAGCGCCATCAACTGATAAAGCATACGCCAAGTGACTAAAAAATACAAAATGAAAAGACACAAAAGATAAAACAAACCCGTGTGACATGATCGATTACCCTTAAGATAATAGCAATACAAAAAAAGACATTAAGATGCATCACAACGGAATAAAAAATGGGTCAAATCTACGGCCTCTTGCAGGAGAAGTTGTGCATCAGCAGATCTCAGATAACAATCCATTCAGTCAGAACAGAGAGATGCTGAGACCAGTGCGCTGTCAACACCAGTTGAAACAATGCCCACAATCTGTGGAGGGTGACAAATCAGCAAAGTGAGATTAACGCCGCGGTTGAGACGGACTGAAACCGCACTGAGAGCCCCCGACCAGGGCAAAGCGAGAAGCTGAAGACCACCTTTTATTTCATCGGCTCCGTGTGATTGCTTCGGGTCTCGCAGGTAGCAAACTCATTGGTAACTCGACTTTGCAGATGATTAGATGGAACAACTGTGCGCAGGATTTTTCTTTTTTGGGGGGTTTGCTAAAACCAGAGAGTTGTAGGACGAGCGGGGCAGCTCCAGGGAGATGGGACGGAAGCAGCTCAGCCTTTTCTGGGTCAGTTTAAAAGCACCGAGCGCTTGTAACGTCACGTGAGCAGACAGGAGTATGTGCTGACAACTTTCACTTGACAGCGGTTTAACAATTGGGTTAGACTGAAGGAAGCGTCACTAGTGGAACCGTTAAAAATGCCTAAAGATACACAGTGGGAGCATTCTAGGATAGTCTATAAAAAATTAAGAAACATACATTGCATTAGTCAAACATTAAAGCAATTTTTCCTGGGATTCGAACACCCAACGTTTGTGTTGGAAGCACCACACTCAACCAATTTAGAAAAGTTCTAGTCGCCTTATTATATTACTAAATTTGAAAAATGCAAAAAAAGCAAAAAAAAAAAAAAAAAAAAAAAAAAAAAAAAAAAGTACTGTAGTATATGTTTGATGCAAAATTAAACGATTATTAGTGATTTATTATTATTTAAAGGACAATTTTAAAGTTATTTTTTACAACGTACAAAAACGTTAGCATGCAAGCCAAATTAAACGTAAACATCTTGAGATTGCGATTCTGTCCATGGTTTTATTTTGAAAAGATTTTGTACCCTAAGCTATTATATTCTTTGTCAGAAATATATACTATGACATCGTGAATTTTGCTTACAATGATCTGATTGGCTGCTCCAGTTCCAATAGACCAATGGGTTTTGAAGGCTGCATTATACAACCACCATTTTCATTGTTTCTTAAAAGGCTTCCTAACTTACTGGAACTGAAAACACAAGTAGATCTGTTGTTTCTACCTTGCCCACAATAAAACTATGTTTAAAATACTACAGATACAAAGAAAATAAATGTATCGCAAAGCAAAGCTTTGCCGTTGCCTTCATAAAACAAGTTCAGGCACGAGTAGCTTAAAACTCTCTAATTAAAGTCTGTTTCTTTTCTTCGTTTTTACCAAGCTTGAAATTGATGGTTACAAAATACAATTTATTTTTTTATTTTTCTAAGAAACTATTTCTAAGAAAACCCCATTTGTTTCAATATTGTAACAAACAGTATCATACGGGCTTTCTTAGAAATGAGAAGGTATAACTGGGTTACAGCAAAATGTTGAAAGGATCCTGGACGTGAAGGTCTGTATGAAATGCTACATATAAAGCACAATAAATTACGAATAGATTGAGCTATTTGTGTTTACTCAAACGCGATTGACCTCCATTTGGCCTCAGAAACAATGCAGTAGCATTAGCAAAAAAATAAAGAAAACCAAAATTACAATAGTATGTTAAGGAGAGTGCATGTTGTCAGTCCACCCAGTGCCGCCCTTCTGAACCATAAACCTGCACAAACACGTCTAGTACAAGTCAAAGTTCACAACAAGAAACTTTAATGAATGATGCCATGCTTACCTGCTCTTTGACATGTGGAACTTCCGAAAATAATAATGGCATGAAATTGACAATTCCACCTGAAGAAAAGAAAACTACACTAATACTGTGGTACACAATTTACCATAAAGTTTTGAGAACTCTAACCTAGACTTTTTAGACTTAAGGTAATAAGTAAAACGAGAGTAAAGTTACTAAACAAGTAACTTGGTACAAAGTAAAGTGAGTAAGTCATGTGTATTACATTAATAAACAGTACATGAAATAACGTTCCTTTATAGCATTAAACCAAACCCAGTTAATTAGTCATTTGTTTAGTTAATTTTTCATGTTTTTCATTAGACATTTCTTTTCAGTCATCTCCATATCAAAATTAACATTCGTTCTCCCATCACAGCAAGCACAGTAATTTGGGCAGATACGGGATGGTAGTTTTTACAAACATAACACTGACTGATTTATTGCTTCAAATTAAATGCTATTTGAGCATCATTATAATTTCAGCCGATGAAATATAAAGCAATTTACAAGATTCAGATCATTATGTGAACTCAAAAGAAGCCGATTTTACCCAAAACATTTTGCTTTCAGATTTATTTCTCCTAAAAATAAAGTGAGGCTCAAAAAAAGTTCTCCCAAAAAGTGATTAACGGTCTCAGGCTTTTACAAAAATTCCCAGTAAGATAAATACGAACCAGTACAGTAGCTGGGTTTTTATTAAATTCACAAAACTTGACAAACTCTCTCGTTTTACTAATTAACTTTAGAAAATGTCTAGTTTAGATTTCTCAAAACTGTATATAGATGAAATATTAAGCAATTTACAAGATTCAGATGATTTATTTTTTAATTGGCTCTTTTTCCTCTAATTTCTCAACACAGAGATAATGGACATTTTTATTCTTTAAAGACTATTTTTCCCTAATTCGCATAGCGACTTTGTGTTGGTCTCGAACTAAGAAAAGGGCTATATAAAAAAACTTAAAGATGATAACGTGGACTACAAAGAAGCCACTTTTACCCAAAACATTTTGCTTTCCGATTTATTTCTCCCAAAAAACCTCCAAAAACATTCTCCCAAAAAGTGCTGACGCTCCCGGGCTTTCACGAAAATCCCCAGTAAGATAAATACGAACTCGTAGCGGGGAAATAAAACAAGCACTTTACAACAGATGGCACACAGCAAAACCTAAGAGCCCTTGTAATTACCGGAGCTCCCTAGAGTCCAGAGCTGGATTTCCAGCCCGAGCCACACGTCCTTCTGAGACCAACTGCTGTTTGTACCTCCATATCTGCATGAATCACTTACTTGCAAACTTGTACGATGCGCAAAGTCGGTTCCTTCCTCCCCGAAATTTGGCTGGGTTTGACAGTTGCGCCACATCATGTCCTGTCAGCCGAGCTGGACATATTTCCCTAGCTGTCACTATAAACAAAGCCAGGCCTTGTGACTTCTTAAGAGCGTATTCCCATTAGGGTCCTGGAGACACCACAGGGGCATATACTGAGTCCGCTAAAGAAGCCGTCAAGCATGCAGCTGTCTATTCAAAGGTGTCACAGTGGCTTTGGCTGTAAATGAGAGCGAGGCAACGTGTGAGACTCTCACGGGCAGATTTTGTTTGTTCTGTTGACAGAAGCCTCCTGTGGGCCGGCGAGATCTGGCCGCCTCAGGACCTTACAGCTCCGAGTGTGGCAGCCAATTAACAGGATTAGAGAGAGGGACGGAGAAGGGAAAGGAGCAAATTCCCCGGACGATTGGCTTACATCTACATTGTCAGGAAGATAAGGTCTTTTCCTCAGCACACCGACCGAGAAAAACAAGTTCAGTGCATTTGTGAGGAGCTTTTCACAGTTACAACGCTCTCAAAGCGCCGGTATGAAAATGTAGAAATTTGATACAGATATGTGAAATTTGATGTAGAAATGTAAAAATATTAAAGATTGTTGCATTTTATTTGTTGTTCGTTGGTGTTAGATAATGACTATGACCAGTTAGCCAGCAACAAATGCAACAATGGCCAGGAAAAAAAAACCTCTCGGATGGAATGTGAGGACAAAGCCCACGTCTTTTTCACTCTCTACTCAAGTCACTTTCAAAGTGTCCACACACACTCCATAACACATGTTAAAACACACAGACACACTATGTGCTCTGCTGTAGAGTTTCATTAAAATGTATTTAAACACTCTCAGACTAATTCATATTTTTGTGTTAGGCTCAGAATACACTTTGTCTGAGCAAACCCAATGAGCAAACCAACCATTCAAAATGATGAAAATATACAAGGGAAGCAAGACTTCATTTTAATATCTTAATGTTCATTAAAAAAAAAGCACGTTCAAACAGTATTTAAAGCAAGTCTCAGGTTGGATCTTGACTTTTCCTGGAAACTCATAAAAATGTGCTTTTTTTTATATTTTTTCTACTGATGTATTATATATATATATTATTGGGCATAAAAAATTGAACTTACCAAGAGCAATAGGTTTGCCGATTTGGGAAAAGTTGTTCCTGGTTTCCTGGTGAACTTCCGAACCCACAACAAATGTCATGGCCACCTTGGGGCAAAGAAATTATGGCATGCTGTAAGACGCACGGCACAGGGCATCCAATGTAATCCAGACCACCAATAGTTTCTCATTTCCAATGACATTTGCAGGTCTATACCAAAGCAGAGAAAAAACCCGGTGACAAATGTCTTGCAAGCTTCTGTCAAGGGTTACTAGAAATGCCGCTAGGGGCCAAAAGCAAAGAGTTTTACCACAAATTGATAGATTTTAATGACCTGAAATTGAGATAAGATGTGTGTGTGTGTGTGTGTGTGTGTGTGTGTGTGTGTGTGTGTGTGTGTGTGTGTGTGCATTGCAGGTGTATAAGAACATCCTTAAACAGAATGTTTGTGATATACATGTTTCTCAAAGCTGATACGGTTTCATCTGCCTACATGTTCACACAAACACACACACACACACACACACACACACACACACCCACACACACACCCACACACACCCACACACCAACCAGCCAACAAGTGGGGTCCTAAAATCCCATCCTGAAATCCTAAAGGTCGCCACAACTATCCATAAGGCCCCACTATAGTACAAATGCCTAGAATTTGGGGCCCCACTTTGACATACAATCTTGTACACGAAGACACAATGTATCTGTGGATTAATTGAATAAAGCATAATGAACTTAGCTTTAAAATGAAATGCAAAGACCTGAAATAATAAATAAATTTGATATAATGAATCACTGTGCGCCTTATAAATTACAAAATGATCCGCAAAATGATGAGAAATTAGAAAATAGATTATTAAAAGTAGAAATAGATAGAAAATTTAATTAATGGTGAATCTTAAAATCTGCTGCTCCTTATAGTTAAAAAAGAGCATGTAAAAAATAGCCAGAGGTGTTGAATAACAAAGTAATAATAGTTACTTTACTTTTGCTCATTTATACTTGAGTAATTTTTTTTTTGCCTATTTTTTTTTTTTTTTACTTCAACTCCTTACATTTTTATTGAAATATCTGTACTTTTTGCATTTTTTTTTTTTAAAATAGCCATCCAGTTACAGAATAAATTGCTCCATCCAGTTACGGTAAACGTGGTTCATCGCACTTGCACAGTAAAGAGTGAAATGGCTCAAAACTGCTGCTTTTGCAACTGAACAAAGCATATTTCCATTTCTGCTCAAGCATATTGAAAGGTAAATATTTGACGCATGTTCAGTGCTTAAAAGTTATTTTCTTACATCACTCTAATAAAGGTCATTGATGACAAGTTTCTGAAGAACAACTTTTTTCACCATTACAATATTAGTCATCATATTTTCCACTCTGAAACACATGTTAATGTCTAGTAGCTCACATATATGGTTCTTTAATGCGTTTGCGGTGTAATCAAATGTACAGTATTAATTCTCAATGTAATTATATACGTCCAAATTTAAAAATAACAATACAATCTTATACCATTAAAAAAGGCATTTCCTAGCATTACTTCTATACTTCAAGTAGTTATTCAACCAGTACTTTTATTTTTAGTAAAAAGGTTGAGGTGATAGTTTCACTGTCTTTTTTCACTCTAGGTTTCTATACTTTTACTTGAGTAATGAATGTGACTGCTTTTGACAGCACTGAATATAGCAGATTTTTCCGTGACTGTTCAGAATCTGTGAAGCCTCATATGCATCTCTTTCTAGTGACGTGTGGAAAAAGACAATGCTGTTTCGTTGGGTGTTGTTTCTGTCGAATGTTATTCCGTGCTTTTACAGGAACTCACAGGGCCTTCCTGTTGTGCTAACCTCAAATCTCACTATAGTCAGACTCTCAGAATACGCTGCCCACGTTAGCATGGCAGAGCAGAGGGGAAATGACAGCCCACCTGTGCGGCCAGACTCTGTCTGAGGCCGAGTCGGAGCTGTGAGATTGCTAATGGAATTTTGCAGCATACGTGCCAGTGAAAGAGTAATGAGAAGCTCCTCAAAAACACCCTGCCTACGTCTCACTGCCCACACATGCAGAGCCAGGAAATTACTCCTGATGATGGTGGACATCTCACTCCGTCTTGAGTCTCAGTCTGGAGGGAAGAAAGAGCCAGAAAGTTCAGACAGGGAGTGTGTTTCTCGATATAAAGAGTAAAACACGAAGCCACACTTACTCGGATTTGGTTATCTGGTGATGACGTCACAGATAATTGGTACAGAACTTGCACTGCACTGTGTGTGAGATTTTTATAGTAACATATTGTACAAGAACAATTTTAATAGTTTTCAATTAACAGGAAAAATATAATTCAATACATTTACATGTGCGGTATTTTAGTCAAATGAACTGTAATAATTTTAAATTAAGTCATAAGTGAGTGAGATTGTCAATTAGACCACGAGGAACAATCCTGAAATCTAGTAAAGTTAGACACACACAGTAAAGTGAACACACACAAACCCAGAGCAGTGGGCAGCGCTAAGCTGAATTAAATAAAATCCAAACACTAAATTTTTCTTACAGAAGATTTGTGAAAATTGTTAACTCTACTAATTATTACTATACTTTACTAAACTATACTAATTGTTCTGTTTATTTAGCATAGCACAGAAATTGATCCAGTTCAGCATCTTCCGGTTCAGATACGTACTGATCCAAGGTTCGACCTTACAATTTTTGATCCAACTCTCAACCACTAGGCCACAACAGCCCCATAAGCCACCAAACTCTATTGAAAACAACCAAACATGAATGTGACTATCATCTGGAGGTAACGCTCAACTTTAAAGAGACAATGCCCCAGGTCAGTACAACTCAAAAACGATTGTGAAAGTGGCTTTCTGTTTCCTTTTAAAACAACTGAATTCCAGAAAAAAAAGACTCCTTAGAGTGTGATTAACCTCTTTCCAGCTCAGTATTGTCAAAAACTCCCTCAAGTGAGGACCAGGAGAGTGAAGTGTAGAAGCTGGTATGGAGCCCAACAGAGACCGTACGCGTACGAGTACTCATTCAGCCAGCACTCAAATTCACTACATCCCTTTCTCTTTCCCCGCTCTCCCTCCATTTATGTTGTTTTGAGCATGGCTGGAGCTGAAGGCGGGAAGGGGAAAGGCCAGAGGTGCGCAGCCTCAGAAGAATTACCCCTCACAACAGATGGTTATGCATTAGCAGAGGAGAAGAATCCAATTTCCTTCACTATCTGAGGCTGAATCAACACACACACACTTTCTGTTCCGCTGTGATAATAAACACTTGGTACACAAACTGATACAGTCTGACAACAATGCACACATCTGCCAAGCAAACACCTTTAGCACTTTCTAAGTAAAGCAAATCCTTTCTAAATGCATGAAGGCCACTCCGGCGGCTCCAATCTTCTAATGCACACGGGGGACTAAACGATGGACTGAGTGAATCCATTTCATGGAGGATCAGGCTGGAGGGTGAAAGGACAGGACAGGTGGGGAAAAACAAAAACTGCCGGGTCCATCACTATGTTCTCTCCACCATTACCTTGGGCTTATTGAACAATGCACTCCCATAGATGTACAAATAAAACACAACACACTGTCCCGAAATGTACTTTAATTGGTACTTTGGAACCTTTAAAAAATTTTTGATTTGGTAACATAGATATATATTTTAATTAAAACAATGATTTATTTAAAATTGATTTGCTTGCATATCTGTTGGTAATATTTCATTTTGTTATTTAGGTATTTTTATTTATTATTTATATCATATCATTTTTATTTATTATTTATATCATTATTTATATCATTTATGACTATCATGAGCTGGAGAGGGGATAGTAAAGCTATTAAAAAATAAATTAGATTAATCTAAAAAAAATTTGATTATTTTATATTATAAATTAGATTATTAAATAGATTGATAAAATAATTTTTTTTTTTACATTTTTTTTATTAAATTACTAAACATATTTATATCAAAAAGAAACAAAAAATAATAATAATTTGTAAATAATCAAAAAAATATTTTTTTCAAATTACAAAACTTTCAACGGCCCAAAAATGTATACAAAATATTGAAAGTAAAACGAACATGAGCGCCGTCTGAGGCAGTGATGCGGTGTAAATGGCCTATTTCAGCTGAGCTCTCCGAGGGTGTATAAATACTCTCTTGACCATCTTGCAATATGGGCCAGAAACCTCAGGTAAAAAAAAGCGGATGCTTTTTTGGCTGTTGTTGTTTTAAAGTAAATCCACTCTGGTTTTTAGAGAGTGGACTTACTAGTGCACACACAAAAAAGCAAGCAATAAAAAGTATACTGCACTTTTTAGCTGTTTGTTTTAAAAGGACAGAAAAAAAGTGTATTACACTATACAGTATTGCTCTTCAGAAGCTCTTTAGTACTATTCAATCCACATTGGCCCATGATAAGTATAAGTGCAAAACATGGCATTTGTGCATTTAACCCAAACCAGTGAAGAGAACAGACACACTGGGAAGTGAACCGGAGCAGTGGGCAGCCTTAATCTGAGGATCTATGGAGCTGATTGCGTTCAGTGTCACGCTTAAAAACACACTTATAGACCAGGTATCGAACCTCCAATGTCTTCAGGCAAGTTAATCTACCTACCACTACCAGTCTAAGGTCATAATGATCCATTTATCCACAATGCAGCTTATTCTGTCAAGGCACTAAATTGGTGAAGACATCATTGATACACTAGCTGTAATCCTTACTGTTAAAAAAACAAGTTTTGAACAATTCCTATGATTGTTCAGTTTTCAATATTTTATAATGGCAATTATCACAACTTATCGTTTTAAATTCGTAGTGCATGTGAATCAGCTGTTGAAAGTAAAACACTAATGTAATCGTAATGCCACAAAGTTAATAATTTCACCCTTGGTAAAATGGACAGAAAATGTAAAAATAAAATCCAAATAGTAGAAGAGGGGGAGGAAGAAAAAGAAGGAAAAGAGGAAGAAGAAGAAGGAGAAGAAGAAGGAGAAGAAGAAGAAGAAGAAGAAGAAGAAGAAGAAGAAGAAGAAGAAGAAGAAGAAGAAGAAGAAGAAGAAGAAGAAGAAGAAGAAGAAAAATAAGAAGTTAATAACTGTTCTTTTTTTCTTTGTCCTTTCGAGCATATCAATATGATTGATCTCCGATTGTCTTGACATTGAAGCCAAACCCATAGAGGATTCGTGACGAGTGGTTCACCTTTTTATAAAGTTAATAGTCGATGAATATTCTGCTTCTTCAGACTACAGCATCAGTGTTTCTATTTCATTGCCGTCAGCATTACCATCCATATTGGTCTGGACATGAAGGACCATAGTTAGAGCAAGTTGCAGATTGCCCATAGTTGTTGGATGACAAATTGGCCACATTCTGAAGCGAGACGGGCAGCGGTTGAGCTTAATTGGCATGTCCTGAAACCCTGGACCACAAGCCGACACGCTGACATTTACATGCTTTCAGAGGCAATTTTGATTGAAGATTTATGAATTACATGATTAGAGGGGCTTTTGCTTGCTATTCTAAGATTGGGTCTAAGAAGATTGCACTGATTATCCAGACAGAGCTTCCTAAAAGTCAGGCTTCATGCTATCTGCGACATTTAGAAGAAGTGATTTACCAGTTTGGCAGTGAATTGTTATGATGAGGTTACAACCTTATGGATTCCTGGAGTGTGTTTGTGATGGAGTAGTAGAGTTCTTCAGCAGAGACAATAAATAAATCATCATGGAGGGAGAAAATTGATTTTTTTTTCCTCACTCTCCCTCTGTCTTTGCCTGACATATTGTGAAATGAAAAAATCGTTGGGAACTTTGAAGAAGAGCGGACTATAAGTAATCACTATCTCAGCCACGAGACAAACTTGATTAACCCTGCGTTATAATGCATTTAGCTACGTGGAATAGACAACCCCAGACAAAGCGGACTTTTAAAAAGAGCAAATCATTTCCTGCATTGTCGGAGTTCTAAGAGCAAATCATTAGTTCCTGATTGTGCCACAAGTGAAGCGTAATGACTACAACCATTAACTGTCAAATATTTCAAAGGAGGTGAATTCATGTGAAAAGGATTATCAGTAGCTACCATCTTACTTCCTCCAGGGTTGGGATGTGAGCGGGGACCAGAATTCCCTCTACACCTTCTCCAGTTCCACACAAGACATTCCCAGGCCACAGACACAAACAACTGACCTATGACCCAACCAAACACTCTCTTGTCCAGTGTGAAGAATTTCCAACACGTGGCTGCTGAGTTTTGGAGGTCTATTTCTGGGCAGGACCTCTGGATCCATGAGAAAAACCTTGAAAAACAATTAAAAAAAGGATTCAAGCAGCTTTCATGGAGTTCTTTACCAAATATTTTCCAACTATCTTCTGCCAGTTCAACTCAATCTAACACAAATTTGGACACTATTCCACCTAGTGAGGTGACGGTCCAGAGACAGTGCCGATGGGTCATTGTGGCATCATGGCACCACTGCCACCTAGTCCATAATGCACTAGTCACTTGTCTCCTCTGCGGGTGGTGAGACAACTGGAGGGTGGGCTATAGTTGCTCATTCTGCTCAAGCCAGATGGCTCATGTGAGCAAGTGTCCAGCCACCAGACAACAGCTTACGTGCAGACTTGGCCAATCAAGACGACAAATCAATGCCTCAATCACTGAATTAGAATGTGTAATGCTTTCTGAAACTAACCTGCAGGAAATGGGAGGCCAGGTTCCACAACTGACACTGAACCCAATCTGCTCCACAACCACCAAAATATTGTTAAACTTTGAAAATGGATCAGTTTGACCCGAACATAAATAGGCTTCTCACTGTTTACGTTGTCACTTCATGGTGAGTATATACACTTCACCAGTATGGGTTTAATATGGAGTATAAAGGCATAAGCTATAGTATGGTTCCGATCATACTTTCCTAAACAGATGCCACTAGTAACCAGTTGCCTTAACAGAACACATTCAACAGGCACAGAACTTCTCAAAACCCCTACCAATCCATCTTTTCAGCCTCGCTAGCATGAACGAAATATTCAAAAAGTGCATTTCTTTGGCTAAACTCCCTCAAGCAAACACCATTTGTAGAACAGCCATTGCTACGACCTACAAGCTAGCAGATCAAGACAAATGAACAAAACTGTGTTTTAGCAACTAACTGACAAAACTAAAACCTCTATTGACCAGGATAAAAATGCTGAAACACAATCAAATCTGCCTGGCTTTTTTCACACTGCAGTCGAAATCTATGAATCATCATAACAACAATTACTACCTTTGCTAGTCAGCAATTGTCTTCAGTCTATTCAATGGCGGTGCCATATGCGTCCATAATGAATCTATTTTACAGCTTATGCTTCTCTCTCGGGAATAAAATAAGTTTGATCCAACCTAAACAATAAATCTTCAACCAGCACCAATTAGGAAGCGGCACCTGACATACTCGCACATTATGCCCGCGCTCCCAAAAGGTGTTTGAGCTGCAGCTGTTCTTAATTACTGCCAGTAATGAAACTGCTTTTAAACTTTTTATTCGTAGTGCAATGAAATCTTGGCGAACACCCTCAAAACTATTTAACCGCTCCATCGTTATAGGTTTCCTGGGAATGTTAATAACCGAGATCAAAAGGTCAGGTTTGACAGATTAGCTTCAACGGTTAATCTCTTCAAGCGCTTCTAACTGGATGAAGATGGCTGCGTTGAGAACGAGGAATGAAAAACTGATTAGAAATTGAAAATTTGCTCACAACGTTGTGGCCACTGAGAATAATAAGAATGCAGTGGATTTCAACTCCAATCCAATTATTATAAAGGATACGTAAAAACGGGATTTTACTAACAAGGCTGCAGTTGCTCTTCAGTTGCCTTCAGCTTATAGCCCAAATAATGGAGACGGTTCTTTTACAGTGTTCACATGAGCAACGTCAGCATGTAAGACAGAGTCCAAAGTCCATAAAAAAAGATATAAAATGTTGCCAGTTTCTCCAGTTCCTGGTTACAGTTAAACCTACATTCTGCAGGTCGTAAGCCGGTTTTGGTTGGGCACTTCACTCCACTCAACAAGGCAGGATTACGTAATAATTAGTATTACAGTGCTGTCATAATTAAAGGAAAGCATACGCAACATATTGAACCTGTGGCTTTTCATATTCTGGAAAAGATTAAAGTTAAGTTTATTTATATTATTTTCCCAGTTATTGACGCAACGCAGCTGTTTCAAAGAAGTTATTGTTGCATTATATCCATTGTACGACAACATTATGACTCCGGCTTTGACGTCAACTGTTACATAAACAAAAAAATGTAAAAATACACCTGCCTCACAAAAACCTCTGCATTTGATCATGGTTGATAAAGGGGACATTTTTGTGGGTTTTTCATTGTGTTTGGATTTCTGTGATTATTCCACACACTGCAGATGCGTTAAATGTGATGCGACTTTGCTCTAAGTCACCAGTGCCACGGCTGAAATGATCCAAAAACCAAATCAGAATCAACCCTAAAATTATATTTATCGGGACTGATCACAGAAATAAAATCAGGACATATCATCACCTCTTAAATGAATGTCAGTTTCACTTGGTCTTCTCTCACAGAAGCGTTTTTTAGCAAAAGATAATTCTTAGATGCTTTTCAGTTGTTGTTTTTTTTTCTGACATCATGTTTGCTTTGATTAAAAAAAAAAGTGTATAAAAATACAACAATTCACACATTTTGGGAGGCCTTCAAATACATATCGCAGAAATATGATTTTGCGGAAGGGCAGAAACAAAATTTTCGGCAATAAGCAATATTGTGCCAACTATGAATTGAGGATTTTTGAATGGTGTGAAACTGTAATGGTCATGTTTAAGCACAACAGAACCACCTGCCATTAAGTGCCAACAGGCAATGGCATATCCGGCATGGCACAGAATTAGCATATAATCAACCCCTTCACACAAGACATAATTGTTCCTGGCCTCATTAGAGCAGAAAAGAAGCAATTAGTGGCACTTTTAGCACGGCGCTAAATTATAATCACTTTAACTGGCGATTTGGTGGTGGGCATTTCGTGGATCACTATTGTGATGGGGGTGTCATGAAAATATGTTGCTTGCTGTTAAACGAAGTGTTGGTCACAGATGATGTCCTATCAGGGGCTCTTCCTCCGCTTCCAGGTGGCATGATTCACCATGACGCAGCAAGTAGCGTCGCCCATGCACCATAAACCCAACACTCAAACTCATAAATGATAACTGCCCAAATTTTAGATAAGCATGGACGTTTTAAACTGAGATCATCCATCACGTTGATTGATGGCCTGGACGTTGACCATTGACGACACACGATGGAAAATTATTGTCGCCGTTGTGAGGACTCAAGGATTCAAAGTGTGTATTGGCATACACTTACTTGCCGTCCACAGTGAAGGCTTTACACACTGTGTATGATACAGTAAAACAGTGTCGAATAGTACGTTACAATACCAAACAGTAAAGCCACTTACATGTACACTTGTAAGTAATCTCATAAGTGTGTGCACCTTACTCTAACATCAAGAAGGTACTTCACACACAGACTTTACACACTGTTTGGGATACAGTAAAAACAGTGTAGAATAGTATGTTAAAATACCAAACAGTAAAGCCACTTACAAGTGTGAACACCTTGCTCTGACATTAAGAAGGTACTTTATACACACGCTTTACACACTGTATATGATACAGTAAAAACAGTGTAGAACAGTTTGCTACCAAACAGTAAAGCAACTTACATGTACACTTGTAAGTGATCTCATAAGTGTGTACACCTTACTCTAACATTAATAAGGTACTTTATACACTGTGTACGACGGTAAAAACAGTGTATAATAGTATGTTACAATGCTGAACAGAAAACCTACTTACAAGTGTGTACACCTTACTCTTACATTAAGAAGGTCCTTTACACACAGGTTTTACACACGGTGTATGAAACAGTAAAACTGTGTAGAATAGTAGGTTACAATTGCAAAACAGTAAAGCCACTTACATGTACACTTGTAAGTGAACTCATATGTGTGTGTACACTTTACTCTAACCTTAAGAAGGCTCCCCAAAAATGTCCCCACTTTTCTATGAAAAAATTGCAGTTTAGGCCCCAGTGAGCCCTGAAAGTCTGTACACACACCTTTCATAAAAGTGGACTTTGCAATAAGCTGTCTAAGAAAAGTCTGCAATATTAAAATTCTTCTTCAAGCCATTTTATAATCCTTCGGTACATTTGCACTATGACACTTCCCTCCTTTTATTACACTTCGGTAACCGAACGGAACTCCTTACGTGTGAAGTGTCACTCAGAGAAGAAAGGCTGTTCATTAAAGGTGATGCTCCTCTGGCCTCATTACGCTGGCGAAGGAACATACAACATCTCGCACACATCAGAACTCACCTGCGTTGTTAATAGTCATCGCTCATTAAATCACCAGTGTAACGCCAAAGAACCAATCAGCTTATGACCTTCCTGTGACTTTGACAGTTAGTCATCGCGCAGTAAGAACGACGGGGAAAAATTCTTACTGTGAAAAATATTAACATTCTAATTGTTAATAGTTAAAAAAAAACGTATCAGATCTGTGATTTGCCGCAAAAGACATTTTCTAACTTATTTTCACATATTTTTATTTTGCCGAATAAGTAAATCATACCAATCAAGTTATTGCAAACAGATCTGATAGAAGAAAAGAGCATTTACTGTATGTTTGTCCTCTTTGCAGCCATGTCTATAATACGATCTTGACCACAATTTGACCTTCTTGACAATGAGTGTGTTGACCTACCATATCTCCTTTTAAAATGCAAATGCTTTCCTTTTAATTTGCATAAAAGGGTAATCCTGAATAACATACAACGATGAATATGTATGTCAAAGGCATTTATCTCTAATGTTATGTCTTCACATTTATTTGTGGCGTGCTTGCACAAGTCAACAACCATTCGGCTTTTTAAACAATTATTTTTTCTTTCTTTTCAATAAAACTTTTTGCAAGGCTATAGATTACAATTAGTACAATTAAGCAATAATTAAATAATTTAGCAATTTGATACTTGTCTATGGCTATGACTTCTGGGTAAAAAAAATGTGACAGTGGCTAGGAAAACTAAATTCTTGTTGTGTGTGCGTGCGTGTGTGTGTGTGTGTGTGTGTGTAGGAGAAGGTGAAAGAGGTAAATGGATGTATTCACCGTAACAGCCAGCAAGATTCCTTTAACAAGGGTCAGCAGTGACATCATGGGCTGAATGATGACCTGGGCCAGCAGAATTCCCAATAACAGCGTGCAAGTAAATGCAGGAATCACATTGATGTGACTAAAGAAGCAAAACCAGGGAAACATTCAAATCAAATAGTTGTAAATTATATCTGAAATAGTGATAATATGCAAAATTGTTCAGAGAAATCAAACGAGCAAGAGAAGAAGTTACAATAATGCCTTTTCAAGTACTTGGAATTGAGAAATGGATTTCTTCATGATGAACGTGAGGCGGAGCAGATCACCGTTTTTAAAGTGACATTGATTCAACCGAAATGTGTATTGAATATTATTATTATCTGGGCAGAAGGGTTTAAAAAAAAAAATCAGCAGCCATAAAATATCAATATTAAACAATCACAGCATCGCAACTATTTAGATTTATTGACCACTTGCCTTTTTTTTGACACACCCAACCCTTATCTATCAAAAAAAGGAGATTTTTAAAAAATATCAATAAAGCATCTAATGTTCACTGCAACATCGACTGTCAAGCTTGAGGAAGCATGAAACTTCATCTTTAAAGCGCGCTGGAGGTCTGAATGGGGAGAATGTGGTGAAAAATGACAATTTGGACCAATAAAATGGCCTTTCAAAACCAAAAAGTCAACAAAGAGCAGCTCTTTGCAGATATGACATAATAAAAACAGAATTCCTAAAATACACAGTGAGAAACCTTCCATTGCTTTATTATGAGCTCTGATATGAGGCTTATTGGCTCAAAGCAAAGTTATTTATGAACTCAATGCTCCATGACCACTGCAGTCCACGGACATTTATATTATATATATGAGAATGTATAATACATTAAGAACACGGCAAATGCTCGCCTAGAAATGAAATAACATATTGATTTGTGTTTGCCGGGCCACTTTCCATTCCCGTTCGCCTCTCCCTGTGTTCCGGCGCGGCGTCGGTCTATGATGCGTTCTTAATGAAGCGTTCAGCCGCCGATGTGGTCGCAAACCACCTTGAGTGGACAATTTTCAGGTTGGGTTTCCACCGCCGTGTTGCAAAATAAATTACTTTTGTCATTCTGAGAACAGAGCATAATCAGTGTTTTGGGCTTAACTGTATCCTCTTTTTTACCTAATCCAGTGTGCAAACTCAAAAGCGCAGAAGATTCAGCATTTTAATAAAGAATAAAAGTGTGTTAAAATTGATTTCATTGAAAAAGAAATGTAAATGACCATTCAATGCTGAGAGTGTTTTATGTGGAAACATGACACTTAAGCTAAAGCTGGGTATTACATTCAGTTTTTTTTTTATAAAGAACACACACATTAGTTGCCGTAGTAGCATTAACAAATTAAGAAATATTGTCAGAAAGACTGTTAAGAACGCAGAAGAATGAGTCGAATAAATTATTAAAAGGCTTCCCACTTCTCTGTGTGTATACAATTGCACTAGTTCTCTGTGTGTGTGTATAACTACACAATTTGATCGAGTCATATTGTCACTAAATCTCATCGTGTTTAGATGATCCGAACATTTTACTCTTTGCCCAAACACACCAGGCATTCTACAGAATTGGAAGTTGAACTTCACTCAAGTGAATTTCACCAGCAAAATGTACAAATACATTAATATCCACCAAACATCTTGGTAATAAGCAGTGTACAGAGAAATTATAGTAAACTTATAGAAGATATTTTAAATATTCCAACAGGCCTATACTTTTCTAAAGCCTAGTGTCACATTGACACTGCTCTCTGATATTTACAACTGGAGGCGTTTAATGTTCCCGGCCTGACCAAGTCTGTTTTCATCCCCCATCGCCACTGCACCACAAACAATAGATCAAATAACCGATCAATACAGCCCTCTCCATTCTCAAGTTTTTAGAACTGCATCACTCACTTCTCATTACAAGTCTTTGTGCTGATAAGTGAAACTTCAGTGAATGCGCTAGAGAACAGGAGTTCAGACAGCTGAACAGGAAGAAAATTCCTGGATTAGACACTCAACCACAGCATCTTGTCCCAATTGGGAGTGTTGACTGCACACATTTGTCTGTGACATCCTTTGCCCTGCAGGCTGAAGATGCCCACGTCACCAATCTGACATCACAGGCAGAACAGGATGAGACAACAGTTTTCTAACTAGCCACTGCAAAACCACACAACATAAAAACTGTGGGAATGAGTCTGAAAAACTATATTAGACAGATGGATAGAGAAACAGACAAAAAAAAAACCCTGCTTTACTGCCCCTTTTTTCTTTACATCTTTAGATTTTTCATAAAAAAAAAAAATTCAGAATGCATAATGTATTTTATTGTAAAGTGTCAAATCAAACGTTACCAATGTCAAAGAGTCATATAAATAAAGTGTAAAATAGTTGCTATAAATTCAACTTTAGTTATAAATGATAAACACAACGCAAATATACAAGTGTATACAGTGCTTTCGGGTAATGGGAATACTGTGTAACTACGTATGTACTGTGTTTGTGTGTGTACATTTTAAACACTTTATGTAATTTCATATGATTTCTTCAATAATTAAAAAATCGATCCAACATGTAGTAACAACCAACATCTCACCTGGTATTAAACAGGGCAGCGTACACTTGACTTCCTGTCTGATCCCTATAGACATGGAGAGTCACAACACAATGTCCATACACTTACAAAAAAAAAAATAGTCAAGTATATCTTCTAAATGCCAAAAAAGTAGCTGTTAAAAAGGAAAATAAAAATCAAATACCCAACAAGCTAAAGTATATACTACAAGCAAACAATTACAAAGTTTAAAATGATGGAGATTGAATGAACAAGAGAGAAAAGAAGAAAAGGAGGGAGAGAAGAGGAGAATGAGAAAGAAAGAAAGAAAATAAGAAAGAAAAAAAGAAAGAAAAGAGGGATGGGGAGAAAAAGAGAGAGAGAAAGAGGTACACAGGCTTTGTGTTGTATGGATCTGCGGTTCTCGACTGGTTAGGGAACGCAATCTGTCACGGAAGCACATTGATCGAGTAGCTAAGCCTCTTCAACACAATGAAGAGAGAATCGATTGGATACGTGTTAGCCAAACCTGTCGAAAAGTTGATAACAAGGCTCTTACCTTCTTCAGTCGCATGGCCAGACATGCAAAACAGTGACAAACTTGAAGCCCTGCTCAATTCAACCTTAGCGTTTTCACAGACGCAATAAACAAAACAACTCTAACTTAACAATGGGTATGACTAGCTGTGAGCAAACAGAAAGGTGACAGTGGCTAGGAAAACAAGGAGAAAAGGTGAGCAAGAAGAAAAATAAGAGTAAAATCTGAAGAAGAAAAAGAGCGGGAAAAATTAAACTCTGAAGAGAGAGTTCAACGCTGGGCATTCTAATCTTAAACAGCTTTTAAAAAAAAAATTTTCAGCTGTTAAGCGACACTTAATTATATTCACTTAAATATTTAACCCTTTTCTTAGTTTGTTTCACTCTTTATTACACTATACTTATTTAGCGATAAATTTAAATTTTGAGTGTTCTGACTCTGAGGGAGCAGAGGTGCTTCAGTAAACACTTACGCTTTATAAAAGACGACATGAAATATGCACTTCCTGTTGAAAAGCAGGCGACGCTAATGACTTCATTAACCTTTGTTTATTAAAAAAAACAAATGTAATTTTTCTCCAGCAAATCCGACGATTCAGTGGCATTTTAGCTTCGCTCTTATTGAGAAGAGCAAAACAAATGAAGAAAATCAAGGAGTTCTTCATGATTACTTTTTTGTTATTGTCCACTGTTTTAACTCCAGCGTAGCCTAGTAATCATTCTTATTGAAAGTAACCGCTTTAAATATTCATTTTTGAATTGCAAACAGAATTCATGGCAATCTTCACAGCTTGACGTTGAGTTTGCTTTCAGAACATGTGCCGCTGTTTCTCTGATTCGAAATGCCACACTTATCTTTAGACATTTGATTTAATTCCTGTAAATAATATAGCGCTTTGATTTTATTTATAGAGAGCAATTGATCAATAATACATGAAATCCTTGTATTTCATGCATAAAAATAACCAACGTTAAAAGAAAGTACGATACGTTCTCAGTTTGAAAGTGTGTGACTTGGTCATGAGCTCATGAACGGTGAACAAAAACATTTCTGTTTATTATGAAGAGAAGGGCAAATGGAAACTACTCAATCAGTATTCAAAACTGCTAGTCCTGCTCCTCTCACTAGGCCATAGCTTCCCAAAATTAAACATTTGCATTAATTGTGTAATGAAATGGCAGGCAAAACCATGAAGAACGAGGTTGCAGAAAAAAAATAAATTAAAAAAATAAATGAGTAACAATTTATAATAATAAAGTTATTAGACGTAAAAATAGACGTTTGTTTTGTCAGCGTCTAGAGGCAGATCCAGTAGTAAAGAGATGGACCTGCCACCCAAGCATTGTAGGCTCGAATTGTGGGGAAACCGGATTTCGAGGAACTAGCATCAAAAACAACCAGACAAAAAAAAAAACATTGAAGGATTGTGACTCACAACTGAGAGAGGTTGAAGACCCGGTGGTTATTCTTTCCCAGAAGGTTTGGCTGAAGGTCTCCATCTTCATTTCTTTTCCAAAAGTCATTTGTCTACAAAGAAACATATACAAAGATATTTCCAACGTCACTGTTTTAATTATATATTATATAATTATATAGTGACCGTATAGAATTGTTTGTTTAGACTGTTTTTTTAAACCGGTTGAGGCCAAAAATTCAACACGTTTGCAAACATATTTACAATAAAGTGCCGTGAAACACAAAATTAGAACAAAGCTAATTTTACACAAAAATTGATATCTTAGTTTTAGTTGTTAACCAAGAAGACCTTGAGTTAAAAATAACTGGAATTTTTTTGTCAATTATTTAATGGCTTAGGCTTTACAGGGTTACAATGGCAGTGTAGTGTAAAATTAGGCACTATTTTCAAATCAAATATATGTCAAAAACAATATAGTATTTTAAATATGTATTGCTATAGGTAGTATATATTTTTTTTTCTATGGCTGGAATATTTCTGAGCCCACATGTCATCAAAGAAAGAAGCAATCCTCTACTTCTCTAAACCGCCAACCATCTCTCAATACGGGAAGTTCCTCTAGCAGTGTAAGGCCACATATGGCACAGCTGTAGGACTAAATAATAAATAGGTGAAGAGACAAATGGAAGAGAAATGGAGGGAAGATGGGAGAAGAAGAAAAAAAAAATCCAGGAGTGAAGATTCAAATAAGCAGAGCAGGAATAATTCATAGCTCCCCTCCTCTTCAGACTCCAAGACTGTGGGCTTCTGCTGGATTACACACTTCACGTCAGACTCTTCAACAAACCTCTACACTGCAGGCACTAAAGTTACCACATATCACTCTTTGTGAGCCGGCGCTTGTTTGCACTCAAAAACAACAATGGCGGAGATGCAATTCTGAGGAGTACAACACTTTAAACACAAGGAAAGTCTTTCAGTACTTAAGGAAAAGCAAAGAACAAATGTGAGACTTTCAACATTGCCCACTTTCTCCTCAACCATGGGAACTATTGTACTGGTGGCATTGTGGCTGACTATACATTAAGTTGTTGTCCAGCTCCGGGGAAGAGTTTGACCATCTCGTTCCTAAAAGTTCCAAAAATAAATAAATAAATGGGATTTCAGATATTGAAGCCTGAGGATGTTAGGAGTCTGTTTGGACTTTCATAAACAATTATTGGAAATTCATAAACAAACCACAGTAGAGAAAAATAATGTGTGAATTATTGTTGATACGGTGAACAAAGTATCCATAACAAAATAGAAACTAAATGCATTTGCACTGTGGTGATCTCATACGTGATCAGATTAGATCTCAAATAGCCCATGGCAGTTTACAATTGATCTGACGTGACATGTGTCTCCGGATCTTTCATTACTCATATTATGCAACAAGGTATACTGTATGCGGATCACATTATGGCAGAGCTTTGAACATTCATTATTCAAACTATGTGTTACACATTTAAAATATTGCAGAGCATTAAATAAAACCTACATTTATTTAAGGTGTCAATATCGACATTTATTACATACATTAAAGTCAACATTTACATACATACATTAAAGTAAACTTTATTTTTCAGTTTGTTAAATAGTTCCACAAAATGGTATTTTGAAGGTTTTATATTCTTTACGATATACATTTTATAATATACACAAATTAAAAATTCACACAAGCTTCAGGCATAATCTTTAACATCTGTAAATTTAAGCTATTTTCAACATATATGTACAACTTAAAAGACAAAGTTAGACTGAAAAATTACAAAAGATCTCACATTGGCTTTTTTCAAATCAAATGTTTTATGAATAATGCTTGTTTAGGTGTAATTATTGATTTAAACAACTAAACCAACTCAGTAAACAAAAATTAAATAAAATCTACTAGCAATTGCATTTAAATAGTATTAGTTAACATCGAAAGTATTGTCCATATATGTCCCTAAAAATTACAATTTGTTGTACATATCCATATGTATTTATAATATTTATAATATTGCACGTAATATTCATATGTAATTATTTTTAATTATTAATATCTTTTTACAACAGATCTGATGGCCCCACAGCACAATTTAAGCCAATTTTATTATTTCTTTTTTAAATGCTTGAGCTTTTCTATCAAACTGTTAGTATATGACATTGTAAATCGATAACAGATGCTACTTGTAATTCTGTTTATATAAGTCCCAAAAAAGAGAGATGTATTTAATCCGGAAACAAATTTGAAAATACGGTTTAGACCATTTATTTAGATTAATTTTTATCTCAAACTCAAAAGTGTTCCTGAGGCCTTAATGACAGTTTTTTTTTTCATTAGCCTGACAAATCGCTTTCCAAATCATTTATGTCAGTCAGCCACAAGTCTATCTAATGACACTTTGGCATTCAATCTGATTGGATTTTTTTTTTTTTACATTAAGTTAAAACTACTGTACCTGTACGGTAAAAATGACGAGGGAACGGCGATGGAAACTAGACAGCGAGAGCATTAATTTCTGAGTGAGAGCCATCTGGATGCAGAGAGAGAGACAGCCAAGTAATTAGGATCAAGAGCTGCTAGAGCTGAACACCTGTGATAAATGTGTGAGTGTGTGAGGGAACGCCAACACAAACACTGTGTGTGTGTGTGTGTGTGTGTGTGTACGTGTGTGTTTGCGTGATGTCATACACGCAAATCCCACAGCATTGTCAATCAGTATTTGTTAAAGAGTTTTGATTGGGCAACCTCAAGACAATTTGATATTGACAGTTATCATTGTTCTCATATCTACAGAAGAGGATGAGGGAGAGAGAATGAGAGAGTATTAGATAAAGAGTGTACAGATATAAAAGAGCAAAGGAAATCAGCTGAATGATAGAGAGAACAGTAAAATAATAAGAGTGGGGGAGTGTGTGTGGAAGATAGAGAGTGTAAGATAAAGGTGAGAATGAGTTGCTTACAAAGAGAAAAACACAGATAAAAAATAAAGGCAAAGGAATGAAACACTTGAAATGGGGAGAGGAAAAGAGAGAGAAAGAAAGAGAAAGAGGAAGAAAGAGAATGTAAGAGAGAGAGAGGGAAAGAGAGAGATGGAGAGAGAGAAATAGAAAATAAAAAAGAAATCAAAAAAGAAAGAGGGTGTCAGCTGAAAGATGAAAATAGAAAGAAAGCAAGAGAGAGAGATGGAGAAAAAAGAGGGAGAATGAAGAGTCAGCTGAAAGAAAGAAATAGAAAGAAGAGAAAGAAAAAGAAGTGAGAGAAAGAGAATGAGTCAGCTAAAGGAGGGAAAGAGGTGCAAAAAAAATTAAGATAGAGGTTAAGAGGAAATTTGTCAGTTGAAAGAGGGAGAATAAAATGAAAATAAGTGGGAGAGAGCAATAGAACGAGAGAGAGAGAAAGAGAGGAGAGAGAGGAGAGAGCGTAAGCCAATAACAGACATGTACACCCTTTCCCCGTTCAGTGACAATAAATAAAAATAAAAACACAACTCTCCTTTTTTGTCTATTATTGTCTCCTAAGAAAACTGTTTCAGTTATACAACAACCTTAGTTTCATCCATTTTGCTTTTCCTAACTTTTTCAATGAAGCACCACACAAATAATCCAGAAATAATAAAAGACATCACAAAGCAAAAAAAAAAAACAAACAAACAAACAAAAGGCCACATCACAGATAAACTGTAGAAGCCACCATTGCCACTGAAGGATCAATGGAACGTGCCCAGATGAGACGGCGACGCAGCCGATCACACAGAACTAACGCCGCGTGTCTGGCCGGAAAATTGTCTTCGATGTTACAGTGAAATTCTGTGGGTGATGACGGAGTATCGGCGCTCTATCGTGTTTTCTGGAACACAGAGTCTCAGATTCAGCACTAGGCAGATAGCGGCGTGGAATCATTTACCCAGCATTTCTATGCTCAGAGACATCTATCTTTTTAATGGGCTTCTTATCAAATGCCAGCAAGCCAACCATGCAGCCCAGGCATGAAAGCCTAATTGAATCATAGAATGCTGGGGCATTGCAAAACCTATCTGATGACACTGTCAACCTGGCATATAAATTAAGCGGCGCTCAGAGAAAATACTGCTCCGCACACTCAACCTGCCGTAATAAAGCCAGTCCTGAGCATTAATGCTTTATTTAAAAGTGCATTAACACTGATGGCTTATTAATTTCAAGCATTTTAGAAGTATAATAGCGTACATGGGCATGAAAGGCACCTTGGATGTTGGCGAAAAAACCAAGCTTGTGCTCGGCGTGATGCCGAAGTGGATGGATGATTCTGTAATTCGGGAAATTACTGAGATAATAAATATCGGGTAATGAGTTTACTTTACTTTTAAGGGTTAAGTTACTTGACTTAATATTAATAAGATAATCGAGTATGACAAATGTGTCTCCACACATACATGCATGCATACATACATATACACGTATCTGTGTCCTTGTGTGCGATAGAGTGTGTGTGTGTGTGTGTGTGTGTGTGTGTGTGTGTATGTTGAATTTGTTATTTTATATCTGCATAGAGTATGTTTGTGAAAATTGTCTCTATGTACTTTGTGTGATTATTTCTCTATACAGTATGTGTATGTATGTGTGCGTGTGTGGGTTGCATTTGCCATTTTTACACACACACACACACACAAACACACACACAATGAGAGAGACATGTGCATGGTCCCTTGTACTGTAAGTGAGTTTATCTGTATACAGTGTGTTTATTCAGAAGGTGGGTGTGTGTGGGAGGTCACTTGTGGGGACCTTATCCTGGGTTGGATTTTAGTTAGTTAGTTATAGTTTAGTTATGACATTACAATTGGACTTTGGCTAAGGTAAGAGGTTGTGTGTGTGTGTGTGTGTGTGTGTGTGTGTGTGTGTGTGTGTGTTTGTGTCTCGCCCCTTTAACACTTTTTACCAGGACGTATTTTAAGAACTCAAGTTATTGTTAGCAAAATGAACCACTGAATGTAAATTGTATAACCATAATGTATGTAAGATGTTTTAGCCGCAACTATTTTTGGATCATTTCCAACTTTCAAGATGAAATTAAGACGCAAGCAGTCAATTTAGCTGTCGTGATTTTTTGATTGCTGACATGTTCACTGAAGGCGTCTATTACACACAGTGAGAAATAATCAGAGGTATTTTAATGATATTCCACGTTTAATTCTGCATATTGCCTGAAACTCAGTTGAACTGATTGGAACACTTCCCGCAGAAGCAAGTGAAGGTCGATAGAGGTCAGCTTCAGAGAAAAGCACTGCCAGTCTGACAGAGTTTTTTCTTTAGATCTGATTGTGTGAATAATTAGGGGAATATCACAAACAAAATATTATTGAAGAGTTTAACTAAGGTCAATAAAGCCAAAGTAAAGTGGCAAAATAGGTTTTGAAATATTGTTGACATTGCTGAAACAATGAACAACACTAAAATTTCATACATACATTTTCTAATCAGTTCTTGGACTTGGACTCAACACACACACACACACACACACACACACACACACACACACGCACACCAGGAGTAGTAAAATTGACCCAACTTGATCTTTTGTGAAAAAAACAAAAACAAATTATGTTAATTTACTCCTCAGTATTTAGTAATATTTTACAAATTCACATCTGGCTGCCATTATTGTGTGAATCGTGTCGTGTGCATATGTAATGTGCAATGCATAAACATGAATTATTACGTGAAACCTATAGCGACTTTGCGTTGGTCTAAGAAAAAGTGCTATAAAAACTTGAATTAATATTAGAAACAATATTAATATAAATAATATGTTATTGCTTTAAGAAATTAAACCCTAAAATAACTTAACTTAGTATCTTATAATAATGATTACCATATAGAAACTACAGCAAAATTATGAGACACTAAGTCATTATTATTAGATACTACATAATTATGAGATACTAAGGTGTTGTTATGATACACAGAGTTCGCTATTATGAGATATTTTCGCACAATAATGACTAAGACGTTGTTATGAGATACAAACTTGCAATTATGAGATACTGAGTCATACATTAACACAACTACATTGCTATTATGATATACTGTGCTGCATCATGGTTATAAAATACTAAATTGTTATCATGAGATACTAAGCTGTTATTATGAGAAACTACATAATTATTGTGAAAAACAGAGTCAGTGTCTCTTATTGTAATAATGACTTGGTGCAGAATGTCAACTTATGAGAAAAAGAAACTTTTCGATTTATTTAGCTCCTTTATAAACTTCCCTTACCTTTTTTTTTTAGTCGCAGTTCTAAAACGAGAACATTTTCGATGAGATGTCACATGAAGACGAGCCTTCAATTAGCATGTCTGAGAGCGATAGCTGTGATTCTCACTGACATTCACAGGAAGTTCTCTTTTCTCGCTCATCATCTGCTCTGACAGGCCGGCCCCCGCTCTTTGCCTCATTCATCTTCATTAGCTGTCTATTTCCTCCATCTAATGTCAAAAATACTTAATGTCTGTGTAGCGTGGGGCAAGACAAGTCTTGATTAGTTAGCGCTAATACCGATGTACTTCAGTGTCGTCTCTGTGTTCCTCTTCAGCGAGGTTCTGTTCACGCTCCCTGTGGCCCTTTCAGCAAAAAAAAAACAATGCGTCTGCCATCTGTTTCTTGCTACACTTCCCACTGTTTAATGTGGCCCACCATCCAAAGTCCCACCAGTTAAACAGCACAGGCACAAATATGTTTGCTTTAAATTACCGATGGAGCCGTGTTTACTGCCGGGCTTCGGCTTGTGAGCTTCTGTACTCTGGGGATAGTAGATGAGAAGTGATAGACACATAAATGTACCGTTGGATTTTCTTTTTAACTTAAATCTTTAACTACCGTATTTAAATGAATATAACCACCCCATTGATTTTTCATGCACTAAATAAAAAAACAAATTTGAAAAAAACATTCTGGGTGAATTAAGTTGCAATTCTTATAAATGACTTTGTTTTCTTTTGTTTAACAAACCTAGCTTCATCACACGAATACCGTATTTACGCGAATATTAGCACATGTTTTTTTTTTTTTTCAATTTTAGTGGCTCAAAATCTTGCGGGGCGCTTATAATTTCAAATATTTACGTAAATATAAGCCTCCGGCCCCAAGACGCTGAGATAGGCGCCAGCTCCCCGCGACCCTGTAAAGGATGAAGCGGTAGAAGATGACTGACTGACGTAAATATAAGCGCTCATTTCTTCAAATAATGGTTCTGGAGGCAGACGTTATTATGAGTTTTTATTAGCTCACTTACAGAAATAAAGAAACACTAGACACGTTGCGACACTTAAGAAAAGTGAAATGAAAAAGATAAAATGAAAAACACTCATTAATATTTGAACAGACAGACCATACTGCATCCGGTAGATTGGCGTGCTAAAGGCGAATAGGCTAGCGCTTGAAAATGAGATATTCTAATATTCACGTCTAACAAAAACCGAGTTCAGTCAGCTTTACACTATGCGCTTTTAGTGCAAAGGATCATGGGAACCAGTGCATAGCAAAGCATTATGGGAGGTGTAGTTTCAATCGCTAGACAAGATTATTGTTTTATTATTTTTAAGAAAAACAACATTAAAGAGTCAAGTTTTGTTGTTAAATAAAGAAAAACTAGAATTTTAAATTAACCTACTTTAGCCAGAAACAAACTATTATTAACAATAATAATAGTTTTTTTTTATTATTTTGTGCCTGAAAATTAAGGGGTGCGTATATTTCCGTAAATACGGTAATAGATTTAAAAAATAAAATAAAAAAACAAAGCAAAAAAGCCTACTGTAAGCCTTCATATCTCCACCCTGTACAGTAGGTGATTTTTGCGCTATTTGCAACTGCTTGTTTAGCATTCATTTATTCTGCCTCAATACATCAAATTATCACCTGTTCCGAAAGCAACGCCTGATAAGGCATACCTGTCTCTTCCATATCGTCCTCATTCTCTCGCTCTTCTGCGTCAAGTGTTGAAAGTTCTTCAGAAACCACTTCATCCATTAGAATCATCTCCGCATCTGCAGTCTGAAAACAAACAGCGTTATTAGTGTAATAATACAAACACCAACCTCATTCAATAAATGATGCTCATTGGGAGAAGGAGCCAATCACGTCTCTCAAGTGTGAGCCACACCTGGGAATAGCGGCTAACAGAGTGAGACACAGAGACTCTCACACACACCTATGGTCGATTTCATTTTCATGTTTCATGTTTTAGGACTGTGTGATGAAACTGGACACCCGGAGGAAACCCACACAAGCACAAAGAGAACTTTCCAACTTTTTCAAAACTTAAAAAAAAAAGTGCTTACCTTAAGTTGGTCCAGTTGGGCCGAACGACATCTCTGCAGCAAAACTACAGACAGGCACTTGAGCAAAGCCTGGAGGAAAGCAAGAGCACAACTCAATACTCCACAGAAACCTGATTCAGAATGATTGATTTTTACCTAATCGTTCATATGTATGGAGAAAATATTACTGGGTATCAAGCTGAAGGAACAGCAGCACGCGCACACACACACTGTTCTACTAACCTCAACAATTGACTTACATGATAATATTCCGTTCTCTCCCTTATCCACTAACCTTTAACCATCCAAATATTCCCTTCCTTGGGATACTACTTCCAGTCCTGATACTGATACACAGATGTGAGGTCCAGCCAAATGTAAAACCTAGCATTTGGGGCATCACTTTCTATGTTCTAAATGCATCTACACATACAAACTTATTTTTAAGCTACAACATTAAGTCACTGAATTACATTTTCAAGTGAGACTGAAGTGTTTTGAATCATTTCTGCCGAAGAAACAACTCTTCTGTCATGAATGTCAAACCAGATGAATGTCAGTAAACATGTCACACTAATAATAATGATGATAAAAATAACACATGTCTTTGGAACATTAGAAGTTAAACTCAATCAAATGTCATAAATAGGCTAAATAAAAAAAAGGGATGAAACAATCAGGGAAGTAGAACCTTATCATCTGTGTAGAACAGAAAGAAAGTGTTTGACATGAAAAGAATAAAACAGAAAATCACAGCGCTTGAAATGTGAAGCAGACTAAAGCTAAAAATATGACATTGTCATAAAACTTGTAAACTTGACAAACTTTTGCATACTATATGAAAAAACAATAAAGAGGAAGGATGCTATACTTGCGAAAGAAAGAAAACAGCTCCACAACAGCAGCTGACAACCAGAGTAAAGAGTACCTGAAAACAATACTTGAGTAAAAGTACAGATAACTTTCTGTATAAAATACTTCATTACAAGCTCACCAATCTCAAGAAGACATGAAAAGTCTAACGTAAAAGTCGTAAAGTATCCAATTTTAAAACTTAAGTATACACTTAGTATTTCACGAAGTATTTCAAGTATACGCTTGTGAGCTTTGAGACAGTTAAAACTGTGAAATGCACCTTACAAATGCTCTGAACTGAACTATATTTTACTCATAATGATTTTAGACTCTAAAAAGACCAAGAAATGCGAATCGAAATTTAATTTAACACCTCAATGTTTCAAAACGGCAGAACATTATAAATAAAAAAAGAACAAAAAGTCAGTCTCAGTCAAATGTGTAAAAAGAACAACCGTGATTTAGCTCATAAATAGCATCCAGTACCCTCAGCATCCTGCAGATGGCGATATCACTTTGTCCTCCCAAGAAATTAACCACGGTAGAAAAACACGGTAGACAAATGTAGTGGAGTAAAGAGTACAGATACTCAATCAAAAATGTAGTCATGTAGAGAGTAGAAGTATATTTTTATACACTTATGTTTTTGATACACAGTACATGTACAAAGTAGCCTAAAACACTTAAAGTACGCTTAAAACAGGAAAAAACAAGTAATAGCAAAGTCCATTTACTCAAGTACTTTTCATCACTGCTGACAACACACAGACAAACTACACAAACAGACAACTTAGAAACACTACTACATTCTTTGAAATGTCTCTAAAATGCAAAGACACAAACCATGTCCTCATTATTTAACATGTCCCCGTAGCAAGGTGTGCATTGTGTAATCAAACGAAATGTCCTCCTAAATAATATAAACCACCACATGATTAAAGACACAAGCACACAGGCAAACTTATCAGAATAACTGCGTGAATATTTCAATGGGCATGGACAGGTTTATGCGTAAAATAATGATACTTACAGAAAAATAATTTATTTCTGACGTGAGAAAATGAAAAGACAGATGCCATTTTTATTCTGCATTAAATCACCTTGAAAAGAAGTTACATTTAATGTGCCATGTAATCGGAGTGTTTAATACAGTTGCTACTGTTCCGATCATAAAGCCTGAACACACTGTTAAAGAACAGAAACGTGTAAAGACACGGAGAATGACTCTTACGTCAAGAGCGAAGGAAATAGACAGGCAGTTAAAACAATCTAATAAATGTGACTGTTATTATTTCTCATTGAATTATGTTCTGAAATTATTACCAGAATGTGCACCCGCACACACACACACACACGCACACACACAACATGGACATGTGCACACGTCACACAGACTGACACTATAGAAGCACACATACAGAATATTAACACACACACACACATCATGATGACACATACAACACAATCGCAAACAAACGTACATAAACTGAACAAACAACACAGGCACATATACACACACATACACACACATCCAACACTTCACAAACACGAGCATACAAAAATAATAATTAATTTTGAATTTATGAACACTCATATAGACACACACATACACACACGAAAGAACAGTGATTTTATTTACCAAATTCCCGGTCAATAATTTCGCAGCATCTGTTAGAACAATTTTTCTTTGTTTTTACATCCTGAGGGATGGAATATTGCTCTTTTACTCTGACCCATCATTGTTTTCTCTGCACTCTTAATTGAATAATAGTAACTTAAGATAATCAGTTTCATCAGATCACCTGTTTATCATTAGTTAATACGTTAATTTCTCACACCTGTGTTAGACCGGTGTCCTGCTTGGGAGAATTTCCTACATTTCATTGCACTTTAAAAATACATACACTTGTGCAATGACGGTAATTATTCGTTTAATACCTTTAAGCAATTAAATACATATGTATATTTATTTTATAACAATTAACATTTAACATTAACATTAACAAGAAAAGCTAGGTTTATGGACTAAGCGAGCAAATGGAAAACGTGTACTTTTCATAAACTCCAGCATATGAAAACTAGACTCTCAGGCTAAAGTCACTGAGCAGGAATTATGTACTGTCGTGCAAATTGTACGTTTTGTGAACATTTGTTGAAAATGTTTAAACTTGTTTAAACTTTATATTCTTAATTTTATTTGAGTATGATTGTCTAATCAACACCATTAACGAACATTTTAAGATATATATAAAATCAGTTTTTACTTCCCGGGGTGGCCAGAACATGATGTAATTGTAAAAGGCGCATGTGCATAGCGCGATGTAGGAAATTCTTCCGTGTAGGAAAATTTGTTAGAATACCAGCATAGTTCACGTCAGCATTTTGTTGCATTGGTGTAGATGCTGTTATTTTTCAGTTTGCCCCACCCCACCTTTATAGTCCAGTGTTTCTTTCTGTTTGATCTCCATTGTTTCAGACCTTGTGTGTCTGTTTTTCGCCAGTTTTTGTTGCCTATATCGTTTTCCCTTATTTTTACCCAAGTCTTTCTTTCTTCTCGCCTTGAGATTCCTGACAGTAACCATGACGTTGTGATGACACAACTAAACTAAACAGAACAAAAGTCATAAATGAGCAAGTGCGTCATTCGCCGGATTTGTTCCTCTTAACCTCGGTTTTATTAAATCATGAATCAAGAAAGAAAAAAAAAGAAAAAATCCGAGGCAGAAATGTTCTAAAAGAAGCCTGAAAGGCAAGAAAGCGGCATAAACACGTCTCCTCTGGCCTAATTACAAAAATTACACCACGGCCCTTTGATGCATATTAATAAGATGCTTCTGATTAGACCCTCGCTGAGAAAAAAAACAGGGGCAGTCACGAATGAGAAGCCAAACTGAAAAGTTCAAATTGACTTTGCTGACACCACAGATAGTGTTTGCTTTACCAATTACACTCTAAATGTTTGAGCAGGATTAGTTACAGATGCATGAATATCAAGGGGGGATAAACAATTATTGTAAAGACGGAAAGGAGACCCTTGAAGGATTTTTCCCCCTCCCTTCGTCTCAAGTGCAACAATCTAGGTATTTGCATCCATGAGAGATCGTATTAGCATCTCAGGACTAAAAATACAAGACGAAACCTATTATCGGTAAATCTGCGCGGCACACGGCGTCGACGAGCCTCGAGATGAACTCGCAGCTCACTGATATGAGATTTGTGTAATAAACTAACATGCCAGGAAATGAAACTTGAGAGATGAAAGAGGTTCATAAGCGCCGTGAGCTAGCAAATAACAGCGAGAACAATCCTTCTCCTTTGGCTGCGGAGTGTGTGAGTAGACGGATTTGATTAATTGAAAGAAGGCCTGGAATACTGTATACACACTTTGCGGGCAGAATTACGGGGCAGCTGCTTTGCGGCGTTAAATTACGCCCACGTTCATAGTCGAGATGATGGATGGCAATAAGAGCAGAAGCAGGAGAGTAACTATGATGGCGTTTTAATGACGCCCGTGTCAGACACTCTGGCAATTGGCCAAATCGAGTAACATCCAGACTCCAGACAGGGCCATTTCATTTGGGTTAAACAAAACTCTTGCACAGGAAAACATCAGGTCTCATGTGCTGGTTATGATCCGGTGATGAATTTAATGCTCCTATAAAAATGTAAGAAAGTGTGCAGTTTGTGTGTGTGTGTGTGTGTGTGTGTGTGTGTGTGCCGGGATAACAAAAACGAATTAATTAATTAATCAGGCTTAAGTTCTAAGTTTTGTAGACTGAAAATAGTGTAACTGTCTTAAACAACAAAACTGCATTTTATTTTGCAAAATAAACAAGCTTTTTAACTGACCCACATTTTTTAAGACCTATTACAAGACTACATAATATCAAATAACAATTAAATACCGAAATCAACATACAATTATAGACTTAGCAGCATGGACAACTTCTGTCCATCCATCAAAATCTCTCTAATCAATCAATCAATCTATCCATCTATCCATCCATCCATCCATCCATCTATCTATCTAATCTATCTACAAACTGTCTGCCCCTATCCTCATCGATCCTCTCCCTCCTTCTCTCACTTGCTCTGCTTCTCTATCTCTCTCTCTCTCTCTCTCCTCTCTCTCTCTCTCTCTCTCTATCTATCTCTAACCCCCCCCCCTCCATCCCTACCTCCCTCTCTCCCTCCCTCCATCTATATACCTGGCTGTCTGTCTTTCTCTTTCCGGAAATAAATGTTACTTTAACTCAAATACAGAACATTCAGGAGAATGACGTCAGGGCACCGACTTCTGTCCCTAATAGCTTTTACAAACAACACGAGCTAGAACAAATATAATAACAAGGCGCGCGACTTCAACATTCCTGCAGTGTCGAACTCATTTATTTAGTGCGGCGTGGGCAGGTTAAACGTTTGCATTGCACTAACACGCCAATCTCTTCTGATACTCACAGCACTGCAGATACGTATATTAATCACTGTTTCCAGTTTCTTTGTTTTTTTGGAACCAGGTTCTGGTTTTTTCTTGCGTGTTTTCTAAGCTCTCATCTGCAGCTGTCGCCATCACTGCAGTTTTATGCTCCGTCTCGCGCTTTCTCTCTCTTCTTCAGACCTGCCAAAAAAGAGCGCGCTAGTGCGCATGCGCGTCCACTTTCAAGTAACGTGCGCGCGCAGCACGCGGTTAAGTCGCTGAAGTGAAATGTGGCAAGTGCTTCATTAATGGCAAAGCATTTTCACCCATTAAAAGCACAATATGTGCCGCGCTAAACAGATTTACATGTAATACTATAATTAATTAAATGCTATCACAATAAAGAGCAGACAACTAACATGTTCCGACGCTACCACATAATAATAATGCTGGCTTTCTTAATGATAATTGTGCCATTGATCAAAATAAGGGATTTTGCATCTACCTAATATAGTATTACGAGCATTTGTTTTATAAAGAGATTTAACGACTTTAAAAAGTGTAGGATAAATCAAACGACTGCACGAGAAAATACATGGCTGGGTAAATTATTCCCAGTAATAAATAAATAAAAAAATGGAAGAATAACGTTGCTACATGCTATGTAGAAACAAAAAGGACTGGACAAATAAGAATTACCAAAATCTCACCATTTTTTATTCCTGAAACCTAAAGACCGAAAAACAAAAACGGTTAAATCCGTTTTATTACCAAAATGCGATCAGTTTCATGCACATTCAATCGAAAAAGGCAGAGAGAAAACAAATGATCCAAAAAATGTTACGCCGATGATCAGGAAGCTGGAGTCGGTGGTGTAAAACATACATTTAATCAACAGAACTCACAGGAATTCAAGCAGATGAGACGTTAAGACAGACAACAAACACAACTTAAATACATGGACTAATGACGAGAACAGGTGGTGGACACAATTAAACATGTGGCTACAAAACCTGGAAAAGACAGACGAAAAGAATCCTGGGCTTTGTATTTTAGGTCAGAAAAACTGTGACAATAAAAAGGCAATACACCAGCGAAACATACATCCTTACACTCTAGTGTACCAGAATGTGAACACTATTCAATCAAACATGCATGTAAAACCGTTTACTTTTATTTGTTCTTCATCAAGCATCAAAGTCATCCTCTCTTTGTGTATGAAATTAGGACAAATAATGAATGTCATGCTAAAGGTTCACTCACTCACACACTCACTCACTCACTCACTCACTCAGATTTGTGCCTTAAAATGTGTGCAACATGCCCCTCCCCCAAAAACAACAAAAAACAACAATTGAATGCAACCAATAAACAAACAAAATCATTCACATTTAAGATGCATCAATAGTGTTAACATTATTTAGTAACAATTCAATTTACAATTTCAATGATCAATTCATTCAATAAAAGTGTTTAAAAAAAACATATTTTGCAAAATATTAAACACACACAAATACTATACGATACAAACATTTTCAATTCAAGACAAAGTCTGATTCAAATTAAGAAGTAAATTAAAGTATTTAAATTAAATAAATACAAAAACATTACATACAGATTTCAGCGCAATGTAAAGTAGCTGCACTTCGATACACAGCATTTGGATCTGTTTTATTGTATTTTTCAGACTATAAGGCGCCTAGAAATGTGTAAAGAAAATGGCTGTGCACCTTACAATCCACATAAAAATGTCAGCTTTATTTTTGAAAAAAGATTGGTAAATAGACGTTTATTTCTGGTGTGCTTTATAATCTTATGCGCCTTATAGTCTGTAAATATGATAATCCCACAAATACATTAGCTTGCCAAGTAAGATAAAAATGTTAGGAAAATCCCAAATGACTTTAAAGTTTTGATCTACAAACCACACACACACACACACACACACACACGCACACGCACACACGCACACACGCACACACGCACACACAGTTTTAAAAATCCAGATGCATCAAAAACCTTTTTGAAATGTTTTTCAAAATCTTTCCCAAGATAGAAAATTTTCTTTAATAACACAATTTTGACTTTGAGAAATTTTGCTCATTGGAGTTTGGATTCTTAAGTGCAAATTGTAATTTTTAAGGGTTATTGAATCCAAGGCACATGAATTAAAACTGGATTCCCTGATTTTTGAGTTCCAAATTACGATCAGAAGGATATTAAAAAAAAAAAAAGAACATTGTATAATTGTCTTTTACACATAAGATTATTAGAGACATTTACCGGCATAAACAACTTAAATATTAATCTTCAGGTTATTCTCACATTTAAACCATAAATTAAAAAATATATGTACAGACCTACAGCTACTTTTCCTTCTTTTCTGCTTCATAATTATTGCCAGAATGTACTGATTATTATTAGAGAAAAATACCCTGAATTCTTTCTCCCATTGCTTATTTCTTACTATTAGAAAAAGTACAAACATAAATATTTACCAGTTTCTAGTTTTCTTTCTACAAATTTGGAAAGCAACGTACCTGAGAAACTCACAGTTTCATATGCTGCTGGTGTGCTTTTCTTTTTTTCCTATAGTTTAAAGCCTTTTCTGAACACACACACACACACACACACACACACACACACACACACACACACACACACACACCAATGAATGAATCTCTATTGCCGTTTCTAAATTAAAGACTGCAGTGTTATGTAACTTTGAATTTACACTTTAGCAGTAAATCAGTAAATGTATACATCTGGAAATTCAGAATTATTATGCGCATGTTGAAGATGTGAACCAATCAAAGCTCGCTTCAATTATGACAAACCATGGCAAATTCGAAATGAAGAAGGAAGATATTTTGTTCAGCACTTCCTGTTCTCTGAATATGTTATAACTGAAAAATCTTCTGCTAAATCACAAATAATGTTACAATCAATATTCATCAGAAATGTGCAGACGTGTGTGTAGTAGATAATGGAAACTAGAAAAACACAGAGACACATACACACACACACGCACGCACGCACGCACACACACACACACACACACACACACACACACACATACAGCTTCTGATGGAACCTCATTAGATGGACAGAGGCTAAAAGTGCACTTAAATGTGAGTCTGGCTTCTGTCTGGTTTCCCCACATGGAGTTCCAGGTTCAACCTGCTTCAGAAGATCTGCCGCTTGTGACAGACTGACACGGATCACAGATCAAGGTTCATCCCTGTAGCAGTTCGTTACTGTTCTCAAACAGGTCCAGTCCGCTGGTGATGAGCTTCTGGGCTGATCTGATGGCGCTGCAAACCAGTGTCAGGGAGCGCTGGACACTGATGTGCAGAGGATCCACCTCGCCGGCTTTTAGGATCGAGAAACGTGGAGTTTGCCTGCTCAGGCCATAGAGAATGTTCCTGTGTGGGACAGAACAAATATTACTGCTTAAAGCCATTGAACTTTCACTGAGTTGAACACTACACAGAGCTGAACACTGCGCAGAAGAACACTACACATAAATGAAAATTACACAGAGTAGAACACTACACAGAGCTGAACACTGCGCAGAAGAACACTACACATAAATGGAAACTACACAAAGTTGAACACTACACAGAAATAAACACTACACAGAGTTGGACACTACACTGAGTCAAACACTACACAAAAGGACACTACAGAGAGTTGAAAACTACACAGAGTTGAACACTACACAGAAATAAACACTACACAGAGTTGGACACTACACTGAGTAAAACACTACACAGAACGACACTGCACAGAGAACACAGAAATAAACACTACACAGAGTTGGACACTACACAGAGTCGAACACTACACAGAAGAACACTACACAGAGTTGAAAACTACACATAAGAACACTAGACTGTGATGAAAACTATAAAAAGTTGAAAACTACACAGAGCTGAACACTAAACAGAGTTGAACACTAGACAGAAAGACACTACACAGAGTTGAACACTACACAGAGCTGAACACTAAACAGAGTTGAACACTAGACAGAAAGACACTACACAGAGCTGAACACTAAACAGAGTTGAACACTACACAGAAATAAACACTACACAGAGTTGAACGCTACATGATTAAACAACTGCTTTTTACACTTCTGTACTCTCATTCATGCATGCTGGCGGTAAGAAAAGACACGCTCGTTTCGTATAGCAAATTATTTTTCACAACTCGGGATGAAACGATTGCAGCAACGCATTTTGTTACTCTGGTTTTTTGTTAGAAAGGACATTCATAAGTCGGGGTACCACTGTACTTTTATTCGCTTCATTTTGAAAATGTTTCTAAAAAGTGTCACTAAACCAAGATAATTCAACTTAAACTGACCAAGTAAGAACAATCGGAGGCTTGGCTTATCTGAAGCGACTTTTTTCTGCTGGTCACCGTGTGGTTATAATAGTCCTACGTAAAGTTGGTTATCTGAAGGTTACAGACTCATTCTGGGATTCTGTCGACCTGTTTACAGATAAAGAATTGCCTCATTTATTTTGCTCGGGTGTGTGAAGCTTGTTAACACACTCCAAAAACAAAAATCAATGTGTGACCCTGAGCTTTGACAAAATGGCTGGATTTTTTTTCTTCCAAGTTTGCTGATATTGTCATGCAGGAGTCCAGGTATCCCACTATAGATTAAATCTGAAAACCAGGGAAGGTTGATCCAAGGTTTGCCAAGGTCACTGTAAGACACATCATTATTGATTGTGTGATGTTTTTGTGCAGTGTCTAGCGTCTTTCAAAGTTTTAGATGAATGTGATTTACACAATGTGGTATTCCAAGATATCTCTCTCTCTCTTTCTCTGTTTCACCCTCTTTCACACCTATCTCTCTATCATTCTCTTTTTTCCACTGATCTCCTCTCTCTTCTCTCATCCTCCTTCATTCTCTCTCTTTTCCTCTCACCTCATTTACTCTGCCACTCTTTGTCACTTTGTCACTCTCTCACCCTCTTTCCTCCTCAGTCTCTGTCTTGTTTTCTATTTTCCCTCATCTCCTTTATCTCCCTCCTTGCCATGCTCTCTCTCTCTCCTCTCTCTTCTCTCTCCCCTCTCTCTCTCTCTCTCTCTCACACACCCTCTATCACTCCTCTCTTTCTCTTGTTCTGTTTTTCACTCATCTTCTTTATCTCTCTCTTTGCCATACTCTGTTACTATGTTTCTTTTCTTTCTCTTTTTTTCTCACACTGTTTCTCTCCTCTCCCTCTCTCTCATGCTATATTTTTCACTCAACTCTTTCTCTCTCTCCGCTACTCTGTCACTCTCTCTAATCACTCACTCACTCACTCACTCTCTCTCTCTCTCTCGCTCTCTCTTGTTTGGCAATATAAAGTATTATTCAACAGGATAATAATATTCACTCTTGAGTGAGTTGTGCTTTTGAAACAATGGTACTAAGATGTTTAAATGTGCCAAAACATATAGTGCCAATATCCCTATGCCACTGGACCAGTTAAACTGGCGGGACAAAGCATATCAGATCCTTTGTAAATCTGACCCTTGTAATTCAGAGACTCGTCAGACCATAGCAACACTTTCTTTTGTCCATTTTTTGTGAGTCAGTGGAAATTACAGCACTGGTGTAGGCCATCTCAAAGGTCCCGTCTTGTCAGTTCCATCCAGGTTTTCCACTGGCTGTGGATGTAATGACTGGTTATTGAATCGTTGTTGATTTCATATAACTTCCTTCTAGTCTCACTTACTCCTTTCTCCTCGACAACACTTTTATTGCAGACAATTGCATTGCAGAGCCTTTCTAAAATTTGCTGTCTATTAAAAACCTCAGCAGATCACCCGGTAAATTCCACAAACACTGACAGCATCAACATCCATTCATCCATCCATCTTTTTCTGCTTATCCGGGTCCGGGTCGCTGGAGCAGCAGCCTTCACAGAGATGCCCAGACTTCCCTTTCCCTCGCCACCTCCTCTAGCTCCTCACCGAGTCATTCCCAGGCCATAGTTTCTCCTCTGGGCCTCCTCTTGGTGTAACATGTTCAGAACATCTCCCCTGGGAGACCGTCTGAGAGCCTTCGAAATAAATGCCCAAGCCTCCTCAGCTGACTCCTCTCAGTGTGGAGGAGAAGAGGCTCTACTCCGAGGACCTCCTGGCTGTTAGAGCTCCTCACCCTTTGGTCGCTTGTATCCATGATCTGGTCCTTTCCAACATGACATAAAGATCATGACCATCAACATTCCATATTTAAACTCAAACCTTTCTTCTTTGTTCAAACACTTTGATTACTCTTCTTCATTTGAAATGAAGTTGTCCTTGTGATACCATACCTAATGCTAAAGGCTTTGGCCTAGTGTAATTGGTTGATGTTTTTGAAGAATGAATTTATTTTCCCATGTATTTTTATGATTATGCCAACTATATTCTTAGGTATTTCTCTCTTTACACTACCGTTTAAAAGTTTGGTGTGACCTAGACAATTTTGTGTGTTACATGAAATGTCACGCTTTGTTTTCTAAGAACAAGAATAGAGTGTCAAGTTTCATGTGAAAGTTCTCTGTTTCTGGCCATTTTGAGCGTTTGATTGACCCACAATTGTGATGCTCCAAATTCCCAACCTGCTAAAAGGAAGGTCAGTTTTATATCTTCTATAACCAGCTAAACAGTTTCCAGGAGTGCTAAGATGACCAAACAAGGATTTTACAATCATCCATTATCCTTCTGACACAATTAGCAAACACATTGTACCATTAAAACACTGGAGTGATAGTTACTGGAAATGGGCCTCTATACACTTAGTTTTGATTCATCGCTCGTCTGCGATATGATTCAGATTACAATCTTCCTAATTTCACGTCACGGAAGCAGACACTGCTCCTGTATTTCTGCAACAAAGCAGCGCTTGAGACTCTTCATGTGTGATTCTTTTAACGCAACTAGACTAATTTTGGGGTTATGTCTTGGCTAAAACTTGAAGAAAGACAAAGAACGCAGGAATCTGGATTGACTGATGAATAAATATTAATAACCGCGAGTGGAAGAATGAAGATGAGTAAGAGGCTGTTCATTTCTGCAGGTCAGGACACAAAGCGAGATAATAAGCAGCACCCCGACGAGTCGCTCCGCACTTCATCCGTTTCATTCTATTCATTTAATAAAAAAATCACTCCAGGCCTGCTGATTACAGCTGATTACAAATATGACTGGAGAAGACGGCGGCCATACCAAACACTTCTGTCAAAGCTAAACTGCGGCCCTCGAGATGTCTTGTGGTTCTTGTGGTGTGATGGAGGATCAAACTTCCATTCACCCGAACAAAAAAAAAGGGCAAAAGATTGTGGGAATCCATTTTGAATGGACGCTGTGCTGCCGGCCACTCCATTATGGATCCAGCGCCAATGCAATTCCCATCAACAACAGAGGCGCATCTGTAAATCCCTGTGGCTGAGAAAAAGTGTGTGTTGACGCGGGCTGAAGAACAGCATGTTATTCTGCTGAGCCGGGGAGTGAATCACGGTCAGGCTGACGGATTTGGGGGTAAAAAGCTTTTATATGTTTTTTATATGATGTTGAGTATCTGAAATGGCATTTTATCGCAATATGGCTCAATACAATGTCCTCCAAAGCCGCACGGTGCCATAGTGGTGAGAAGCACCTGTTCTCCTTGATATTGTGGGTTTCTTCCGGTTCTCCGGTTTCTTCTCACATTCTAAATACGCATGTTCAAGAAAATTGAAGTCTGGAAAATTGTCCATAGATGTGAGTGAGAGTGTGCATGTGTGTCCTGCTTTGTGATTGGTTGGCCATCATCCATCCTCCGGCTCAGAGTTGCTAGGATTCAGCTCATCATGAACCAGAAATGGAAAAGATGTTCAGAAATAGACGGATGTCCTCTATTGAAGAGGTTAATTAATTCGTTTTACATTATTCTACAAAATCTAATCAAAAGTATCAGAAACAATGACAGACAGTTGTTTACATTATCGTATTATATTGCAAAATAACTATTATATTATCGTTAAAGCTAAAGATTTAAAATATTTTTTTAGCAAGTCAGCAATGCAACACAGCATTAATTAACAAGAGATTTTAGGATTTCCTTCATATTTTGTCAGATTATTTTGTAATTTTATTTTTGCAAAATTAAAACCCATGATATGGTGTTTCAATAACTAGCGTTCTACAGACTGACCCACCATTTCATTGTTTTTAAACCATAAAGTTATGTTCAACCTTTGAGAATATTTGATGGTTTTCGCACTTACCTGTAGAAGCCAGGAGGAGGGTTTGAGATAAGAAAACTCTTTTCCAGGTCCCTGAGGACATCGTTAAGCATGCGCACATGGGCGGGGTCTCTCTCTTTAGGGTCATTTGCAGGTCGCATGACTTCAGACTGGAAGAAAGCCGAGCTGTCTCTCAAAGATGCAGCCATGTTTAACAGATCTGGTTGGCACAAAGGGTCATCTGAGGAACAAAAGAATATAAAAGCATTAAAAGTTTAACACTTTTAGCAATAAATGAACATGAGTGAATGAATGAATGAATGAGTGAGTGAATGAACGAATGAAAATGCCTTTGTTTGTTAAGACAATTGTATTATTGTATTATTGTTGGTTTTCTAATTGGCATTTTTCATAATTGTCCATAAAAATAAACTAAAACTAACTAACTAAATGACTAACCAACCTAGCAACCAACCATCCATCTATTCGCCCATCCATTGAATCCAATTTCTGTCTGTCTGTCTGTCTGTCTGTCTGTCTGTCTGTCATTTATTCAGACATTCAATCAATCAATCAATCAATCAGCCATCCTTCCATCCATAACTAATCTAACTAACTAACTAGCTAGATAACTAACCAACTAACAAACTAAATGGCTAACCAACCAACCAACCTAACAACCATCCATACATCTAATTGTCTGACAGACTGACTGACTGACTGACGGACTGACCGACCGACTGACCAACTAACAAACTAAACTAACTGACTGACTAAAAAAACAACAAATAAACCAACCATCCATTCATATAATTCATTCCTATACAGTACATACAGACACACAAGTGCACTCATACACACATTTCTAAACTCACTGCACTGGTAATAACACATTTCGAGTGCACTTGAATCACACTCAAACATTAACAGTTGTCAGTCATATTTCTGTCACTCGGAATGTTTCACTTCAACACAGCAAGCGAAAATGTGGCATCAGAAATGCGGAAGGGGGTTCGGAATACCGAGCGACGACAGTGAAAATTGCTTCAAGTTCCAATTCTGTCCTTCTTGCTGAAGCCGAGCGAGTTAAACAAAAGATCAGACAAGAGTGTTTGCTGCGTGTCTGACGAAATATCAATACGGAACATTGTCACCGCCACCACGATCAGTCTTCATGTGGCAGGATTATGTGGCAATTACATTTCTCACCTGTCCAGTTCGGCGTCGGCATGAATATTTAAACACGTTGCTGCAGGAGAGAAGATTGTGAAGAGAAACCCTGTCGCTCCCTCACTGACAAAACGCTTCACCTGGAAGCCAAAGCATCATAATTTAATGTAATTTAAATCTAATTTGCCAAGACTTTTAAAAATTGTAGAGAAGTTTTACAAATGGAAGCCTGTCAGAGGCTCATTACGACCCCAGGAGTCTTCGGTCTGATTAAGTACGAAGCCTGAATGTTTTCCTCACATGGGGAAGAATGTATTTTCCTTTGCCCTCCAGAGCAGCTCTTTTTGTAAAAGCTCCAGACTGATGGCCAATCAGCTCCCAAGCCCATAATCCTATTTGATCTGAGCTTCGGTTGAGGTGGGAAATGGCTTGCATCCATTTGGTTTTCACAAATACAGAAATCAAGGTCATTCTTCCAGAGGCCCCGTAAACTGTGATGGAAAGATCGATACCTCCACCTAAAGAGATGATCTCGTTATAAATCATCTTTTATGGCTTGACACCAAACTGAGTTACAACCTCAAGATATCTCTCACACACACACACACACACACACACACACACACACACCCACGCACACACACACACACACACACTGATCGGGAGACACAACATTTCTCATTAATATAATAAATTCTAAAATCATTTTTTTATTACTAAGCCCAATGTAATTAATACTTATATATTTAATAACAAATAATTACGTAATCATAATAAATAATAATTGTTTCAATAATTCAGCCCTCCCCTTTCTACATTAGTATTTTTTAGCAGAAAACTATTTCTTTCAGCCAAGGTACAACTAATTGCATTTATGTTAATTATATTAGCTAATTTTATTTGTTGCTATTTATTGTATTTTATTGTATTTATGTTGTCGTTGTCACTTGTATACTGCATAATGTACACTTTTTGTATATCTGTGTCCTTTTTGTTATCTTTTATGAAGCCAATGAATGAATGAATGCATGCATGAATGAATGAATGAATCTATCCATCCATCCATCCATCCATCCATCCAGCCCATCCATCCATCCATCCATCCATCCATCCATCCTACTAAGAAGCAAGTATTACACACCTTTGAGTTTGTTTTGTACATCGAGAGCAATATCCAACGGAGAGAATGGAAGAACAGGATCAGTTGCAAGCCGCAGAATTGCATCAGCCGTCATCTGTTTGAGAGAAAAATAGGCATCAACATTTGGTCTTGTATATTTTTTTACATACTTTGAGGGTCTCAATATAAGTTGCAATATAAATAAATAAAAAAATACATTATTATAACATATTAGTAGTATGCATGTGTGTGTGATTTTATTGCAATGAAAAAACAATTTTCTTTAAGCAGTTTCTTCGTATTTCACAATCCAGGCGTCATGCTGCACATTTTTGCACTACACATGGCTAAGGCACCAAACAATGCGGTGAGATTAAGTGTGTCATCTTCTATAAGTGCCTCCAGAGTCATCCTGCTTTTTTCCCATTGCTTTAGACAACAAATGCTTCTTAAAGATGCCACTCTTTTAACGCTGCGCCATAATTATCAGTTGCATCCATTCTTATCCCTCCAGTGCCCTTTCATCGATTTCCATCTCCACCGCGGCGGATTTGCCAGGCGCTGTGTATCAGTGCGTGTGAGGTGATTGTAATCACGCGGTGGGTGAGATCTACACTAAGCTTGTTCTGAATTGATAATGCATGCTGAACACTGCAGTCCATCAAATCCCACCCTAAACATATCTTTCCCTATCTATTTCCTGCAAAGCTCCACACGCATTGCTGATCGAGTGCCATCGATCCATCCGCCTGGTGTCCCTTCAAGCCCTGCAGGATGTTAACACACCGGGTGAGGATCTGGAACCCTTCAGACATCAGTAATGTGTGTGTCTTTTTGCATGCCCTCTGTGAGCAGGAGCTCGGTGGCATCTTCTACACAAGAGCAAGATAATAATAAAGCTGGTGATGATAAATACTATCTAGTCAACTTTCACACGCACACACACACACACTCACAAAATGTATAATATAATTGTTACAGCATTGGTAAAAAAAAAAAAAACTATGTACTTTCCTATTCTGCCGCTTTTTATAATCTAGATGTCTGTAAGAATGTGGTTACAGTGCTGTAGAATCAATCAGAGATGGAGAGATTAATGTATTGATTTTAGCAGAGACGACATTAATCAGCACTATACAACACAGTGTGGGTGTGTGCTGTAAAGTCACTTGTTAAAACTGAGACTGGACTTTTTTTTAGAGCAGTTTCTACTGCAAATAACTTGCTCGTCAGATTCAAATTTCTGTTCAACAAGCCAACACACAGATTCATAGGGATTAGATAAAGACAATACTATATTTATTTACACTTATATTTAAAAACAGACATTCTGTTACGCCTTGGAAGGACAGATGAAGGCAGATGTTGAATCAGAGGTTTTAATGTCCCAACTGAAGAAGAGTACATACAACCCGAGCGTGGAAACTCCAAAACAAATGCTGACACATGCAGCCTGGTAACGAGTTTGACCATAGCTCATCAGCCTCAACAGTAATTGGTTACAGGTGTCGCTGATGCTAACGAGCCGTCAGCCGTGAACAGTCCTCAAACACTCCCTGGCTCAGCCACCAGAGGGAGCTGAGCCGATGGACCATAACACATTCTAAGCTTAATGTAATTGTCCTGTTTTTATTAAGAGTGTAACCTTTAAAAAGGATACTTCAAACTTTCAATTGATGTATAACACTTATATGTAAGTCCACAATTGACTTTTTTGTGTGTTTGATCTTGAATAAAGAGTGACTCGACCTCAGAGGGTTAAAAAACTAAGAAAATATATTGCAAATTGAACAAAAATTATACTACATTTTATTGCAGTATTTAAAGTAGTGTTTTTTTTAGTGTTGAGATTTCATTAATTTACATATTACACCTCATTATCCAATATTCCAAGCTTTAGTCATTTAATCGCAATTAATCACGATTAATTTGGTCATGGAAGTGCAATTAACTAGTTAAAAAAAATTAATCGTTTTAATTAAACAATTAATTATTTTAACTAGTTAATATATATAAAATACTCGACATACTATGAGTCACTGATTTGCAAAGATGTAACATCTATTTTTTTACTTAATACTTTTCAGAAAAGCGTATTTGTAAGTTGCTAAAGCAAAAATCTGTTGGTAAAAAACTATGTTTATCTACTTGTTAACCACATTCCTAAAAAAAAAAGTGTAAAAAAGGTTAATTCATGCTGCATCCATCTCCATCCTTCTATCTACCCATATTAATGTTTATTCACCCACCTATCTCTATAATAATATATGTATTCTTATCTCCATCCCTTTGTCCACACACCCTACTCTTTTATCGTCTATCAATCCATTTTCTTTTCCATTCCCTGTCAATCTATCAATCTTTCTATCCACCTGTCCATCTATCCATTATTAAAATCATCCATTTCGTAGATGGATTTCATCTAGCTTCATATATATTATATCTTAAACTTTACAGACCATGTCAATCCATCCATATGTTTATCAATGCACCTAATCATACAATTGTTTGTCCACCAATATATATCTTTTGCATCACTCTGGCCACCCATCAATCACCAATTCACCCATCTTATCCAGTATAACGTCTACTCATCTATATACCATCTATCCTCCCATCCATCCTTTAACAGTGGAAAACTTGATGTCTCGTTTGTGAGAAATCCAGCAGAGAAGAGTGTAGACTCTTTTTTTCTTTATTTTGCCCCAGGACGTGAGAACTGCAGGCCTCTGCAGGGGAATATATTTGTGTACATTAGGGCTAGTTGGGAGTTATTGACAGCAGAGGGCTTCCTCTCAGCCCGAGTGATGAATCACTGAACACAGCTTCAATAGAGAGACGGACAGCCTGTGTCTGATCCCAACACCAGACTGAAGGGTATTTGTTTCCTGCGTCATGTCAGTACGGTGAGTATTAGCAATGAGGTCAAGCAAGTTGTTATTTACTACTGCGAATGAACAGGGGATTTGCCGTCAGATTGTGTAGACTCCAGCAAAAGCTGATGATGAAGACGTGATTTTGAACTGAGGAATTACCCTAGTGTTTTGGATAGAACTTTTAGCGGGGGCTCTATATGTCTTAGAAGGAATGACAGCACAGTGGTAGACCAGATGAACTGATGAAGCCACGTTTTTAAAGAGGGTTGTCAACTTTCTAACTATCCACGACTCAAATGGTTAGTTGCACGATTCTGCACGATTCTGGATAAAATCAGAAACACAATTTTTTTAGCTTAGAATAAAGATCACAATTCTTTTCACGACACATAATGTAATGTAAAAGAAAATCACCATTAAACTGAAAAATAAACCTACAAAGGTACAGTATTATGTATAGTTGAGGACAAAATGATTGGCTCTATTTAAAATAACTTTTGAAATACTTATCAAACGATGATTATTTTGTAGGCGGGGCTAATAATTTTGTCCTCAACATTAGATGTTTGCTGTATGTGGTTTTCTGAGTATCGTCTTCTGGTTTGAAACCACAGTAAACACACACACTTCAGAATAAAATCCGCAGATAACCGTCATCACGCCCACGAGAGGCGCTCCAAAAACACCACAGAAGTAATGCAAGATTATTATTCCTTTATAATATTTAAATGATCGCGCATAGCTAAGTTTTGCATCGATGCGTGCGCGAGCAGACGAGTGGTCTGACAAAAACCGATGGTCGTAGGTCAGAGAGTTTGGCAGAATTGTATAAATGCTGAATTAGGATTGTGAAGGGGTAGAATCAAAATTGCGATCTTTTAACGATTAATCATGCAGCTCTAGTTACCACCCAAAGAAATGGATATGGTCGATAACAACCATGGCTTTTCCTGTCACAGCTCTGCAGATACGCAGCTGCTCATGTCCTTCCAACCGGATGACCAGACTGTCTCTGGACACATCACTTCTTGCTTCAGGGACACATTTAATTGGATGACGGAACTCCACCTCCAACTAAACCTTGACAAGACGGAACTCTTGGCGATTCCTGCTCACCCATCCATACAGCACAACATTACTGATCAACCATGTGAACGCCGCACAAGACTGCTCAGAACCTCGGGGTTGTGTTTGATGACCCATTCACTTTTCAGGTTTGCAGATTTGCCTTGTACAACACAACTTCTGCAAACAATTCTGAATTCTTCAGGGCGATTAGTTTCTAATTTTCTTTAATTCATCATAAAAGACACTGGTCACTCCACTGGTTGTCTCCTTGCACTGGCTTCCAGTTGTTGCTTAGATCAAGTTTAATCTTAGAATTTGACCTTGAGACTCTTACACTAACTGCACTATTCTACCTCAACTCTCTTCAACCAGGATTATAATCTCTAATCACAACAATTTTCTTCTGTTCAGTTGTAACAACGTATCTGTTCCAACCAAAGCAACATGACTAAAGCACTGAGAACTGAGCTATTTTGCTCAATGAAACCTAACTCTCAAAAAACAAAACTTTAGTTGGGTTAATTGATATTGATGTGCATTAAAGCATCTCCTTTTATGACAATAAAAGTATCACTTTAATAGTTTAAGATGGACTTCAGTTGCTGTTGGCACGGATTAATTTCGTAAGTTGGGGTACCACTTTGTTTGTTGTAAAAAAAAAAATTATAAGTACATTTTAAAGCATTTTCAAAAACTTCATTTAAAATTCAAGCATTTTTAAGGCCTTGAAAGAACAACATTTAAATTCAATCATTTTCAAGGATTTTAAGCTCCTGTAAGAGCCCTTTAAGAAATGATTTACTGTAAAATTTTGATAGTATTGACCAGAATTAACATTACAGCCATCCATGTGCTTGTGCATGTATGCATCCGATGCATCTCAAAAAATGCATTTTACCAAAGCAGATGTACAATGAGCCTATTACAAGCAAAATGTGGGTTCAAATTGAAAAAACAATACGGATTAACATAATATCCATATATGCAAATGGTCAATTACATAATCTCGTAAAAAATGTGTAAATCGCTCAGTCAAAAGATCAACAAGCCATCTGGAATGAAGCCAATGAAGAGGAAGAGGAGGGATTCACAAAGGTGTTTGATCAATGTCATTTGTAGCTGGAAGATTTTAATTTGTGACAAACATCTGCCAGACACTGACACCAATCACGGTTCAGGAATTACATTTCACTTAAACGTACAAGCTCACAATTTTCCCAATCCATGAGCACGTTTTTCATTAGTAAACACTAATTAGAGGGAAACGCGTGTTAATGGGGGCGTTGTGTTTCGATTAAAAGTGTGTCGTATACTCATGGTGTGCAATGCTTTATTTATTTATATATGTTTTATTGGACAATATGTTGATGCCACGAGGGACGCAAACACAATCATCTCGCCTGCTTTTTGTTTTATATCAAAATATATCAATTAAACTGTCTTTCGCACGGATCAGAGTCAGACTGATCGGATAGATCCTGGAATTTCTTGACTGGACGAAATCTCAGTTCTCAGGTGGTCCGGATTGGGAACACCAAAACCAAAAACCTGTCTGTTGACATGGCTAAAATGAAATAGAGAGTTGTTGACTTCAGGAGAACATAAAGTGACTACTCACTGCTCGAAATCGACAGAGCTTTAGTGGAGATTGTCAAAAGCATCACATTTTTTGGCGTTCATCTCAGCTGGCCATCACCAAAGAAAGCCCAAGATCGCATGAGAAATGACTTCCTCCTCTTATCCTGACCACCTTCTTTGACTGAATGGATAGATATATAAATAGATGAGTTTGGGTATTATACCAATTGGAAATGCTAAAACTGTGAAAAGTGCATTTGCAGAAAGTAAACCTCAGTTGAATGCACTAATGGAAGTCTATTAAAACCTCCAGAAGAGGAAGTTAGTTAAAAGCCAGAGTTTGGTCTAGGTTTCATTCCAGAATTTTTTTTTTCTCAGATAGGAGTTAAAAAGGAACAAAAAAGTACTTTGAGAAAAACACTTAATGTAACTTTTTGACAGTAAAGAGCGATCAGACGAAGAGTCAAAGTCAAGCCTGTTGTGTGCATGTTCTCAACGTGCTTGCGTGGGTTTCCTCCTGGTCTCTGTGGTTCTTCCCACAGTCCAAAGACATGTGGTCATTAGAATAGGAGTTTGTGTGAGTGAGAGTGTGAATGTGTGTGTCTGTGTGTCTCGCTCTGTGATTGGTTCCCAATTGGGAATTCACATTGGATCGCAACCCAGAAAAAAGCATTTCGGAAGAAAGATGATCAAATCTTGTAAAAAGAAATGATCGTGCTATGAGTAGAACAGACAACAGCAGCAAAACTGAATAAGACTCAACGTAGCCAATCTCAGGCAGCTAGGTAGAAATAAAGCTGGAAATCAAATGCTTGCCTCAAAATCTACAATAACTCAAAATTTTTGCTGTATTACAAATGCACAAATTTCTGGCTTGGTGTGACATGAAGTGTTAATTTTTAATCAGGGATGTTTTCAGAAACTTTGCACGCCTCTGAGCTGTAAAGACAGAGAGAACTCACTCTCCCTACGGAGAACACACACAGCATATACTCGTGACTGTAGTTTACATCTGCATCTGCTATAGTAGCTCAATTATACTTTCTTGTAGAGTGATCTTTGCAACACTATGGGGGAGAGTTTGAGTACCAGAGCAAAAAAAGTTGCATTGTAAAATTCCAATATAGACAAGATTGCAATAGCGCAACTCATTCCGAGCAATACTAAGAATGAAACATTGCTATTCGGCTTGATCCTCCTATTTCCCTGATATAAAAATTGTCACTGTACAATGCAGGGTTTAAGAAGGGAAAACTCATTTTTCTCCCCTTAAAACCAGAGGTGTAAAGAGTATCTAAAAAGCATCAAATTCATCTAAAAAGTACAGATACCTTACTGTACAAAATACTCAACTTCAAGTCACAAATTACTAGGAGACTCGAGTTAAAGTCATAAACTATCACATTTTAAAAGAACTTAACTATTTTACTTAAATTATTAAGTATTTTACATTAAGAAATGTGCAAAACTTTATTTTTGATTCCAATATAGAAATGGAATAAAACGTGAAAATGGCAAAGCAAAACAGATAAAAAAAAAAAACCTTCAGTCAAACTTAAATGTGCAAAATTGTCAGCATTCTGCAGATGGCGATATCACCTCGTCCGCCCAGGAAATTAACCGCGACCTTGTTGCGATGTAATGACTAACTCTACTCCACTATATTTTAATGCACAGTTAAAGAGTACAGATACTTTATCAAAAATGTGGTCAAGTAGAGAGTAAAGGTTGCTTATATTTGTGATGTACAAAAATACAAGTAAAGTAACAATGTCCTTTTACTCAAGTACTTTACACCACTGATAAAAAACCCACTTTCTCATTGGAGGATAAATGTCAAGACCGAATTCTAGCAAATACAAAAATAAACAAAAATTAACACGTTTCAAAAGTCTGGCTGGCCTCCAGATGTCACATCGCCTTGACTTTAAGTTTCAACCTTTCAGCAGAAAAGCCTCAAAAGTACAGAGGGCTTTTTAATCGCCAGCAGTGATGGATGAGACACGAGTGTGGACCGCACTCGGGACAAACGGGTGAACGTGGAGCAGAGATGCATGGACGCCCTTCGCTCTGTGGACAAATTGCACTCCCCTGATACAATGCGTGTCAAACGATGCTCGTGTCAGCTCTTATAGAACCAAACGCCAATTGTGTTCGCCAGGTGATGAAAGAGAAGCCGCATGAAACACACGAGCGTCGGGAAAAATGACTTCTCGACATGTCGTCATGTTTTGTATTATGTGGTGATAAACTTCCCCTTACATGAAGCGAGTGCAGGGGGAAACAATCACTCCTCGCCTTAGAGATCAGCCACAAACAGCAGCGCAAATTAACACATTAATGCTCCAGCAGTCAAAAAGGCATTAACGGGCACAATGCAGAATTGTTAAAGCACTGAAGATGCGTTTCCCGAAGGATAAAAGTGATAAATACTTCCATGTTTGACACACACTTTGGAATTGACTTCAGGCGCAATCAACATGCATTTGCTTTTTAGTTTCACTGACTGTCCGTCGGTAGAGAAGGTGTCTGCAATGTCTAGGTTCGATTCTCAAAAAAAACGTTAGTGTTTTGTGAAATTGTAATGCATTTTTAATTATTTTGACTTTAACAATGTGGTTTAAAAGCACACACACACACACACACACACACACACACACACACACACACACACACACACACACACACACGTGCACACAAACATTAGTCTATTCAAAATAAAACAAAATGTGAAACAAAGAAAAAAAACATACATTAAAACATTGACAGGAACAAAAAACATCGTATTTTTCCTCGCAAATTTTTAGCAATTTCAGCCTATTTTTCAGCACTAATGATCTTGAAATTGTTTGTCGTTTAGATTATCTGGGTACAAATTACTAATCTTAATTGTATAAATATTTTCATTATTAGGTATTTGCTTATTTATTACTTGATGCATGCTTGAAATATTCTTTATGAGTTATTTTATCTTGTTAATAGTCTTTATGACTATTAAACTAGACACTTTACCTGGATCACTTGAGTCACTTTACCTCAACTTAGTAGGTTTATACTGTATTCATATTTTATTTTTACTGTTTTATTTTATATTTCATTTCTCACTTATTTATTTGTTAACGGCATCCCCTCCCCCAAAACCCCCATGGTTAAATGCTGAACAAAAAAAAAAAAAACATTTCACTACAAGTCGTGCCATGTATAATGAGTATGTGACAAACAAAAATAAAAAAAAATTCAATATATGAGTTTGTGGTGTGTTTGTGTGTCTGAAGGCCTGTTTGATGGTCAAGATGGGATTTTAGGTTACAATTGAGTGTGATTCTATTACAGAATATAGTACAACAAAATGTTGTAAGTATTGTTTTATTGTATCGTAATATTGTTAGCAAAATATTGTTAGACCCTAACATATAAATTGTATCATGTATGAGCACTAAACTTTAGGGGTGAGAAAAGCATTTCAGCTTGCAAAATAAATCGTCTCAGCCAATAGCAAAGATTAGCCTTTTCATTGAATTACACACGCTTGCAGACTCACTAATTCCATTTTCCAGCTTCTTCTGGATCTTTGTCCATCTTTTGTTCTAAAATCCCATGATCCTCAATTGTGTGGAGTAATTGCTCTGGTTTCTTTTTTTTGTGTGCGTTTCACTTAAAAAATCCCCAACACTTTCCAACGGCCATATGAAGGACTTCAACGCAACTGGAACTACAAAAAGAGCCATTCCATTCTAGATAATCTACATCTCCCATCGTTTCATATGTATCACTCTGTTCAGCCAAAACCTGTCTCCCAGTTCTTCAGATGGTCTCATGATGAGGGTCTCCAGATTCAAGGGCAGGGGATTCAAGGGATGTAAATTGAGATGCTTCTCAGGTACCTGCTCCCTGCGGAGCCCGTCAGGAGATTCCTGCCCCTTCCAGCCTCGTGTAAGCAAAGTTGGCAGAGTCTTCTGTTCACCCTTCTTCCCCTGCCCAGCTTGTGTCATTCAGGCTGTCAGAGTACAATGCAAACCCTTCAGTCTTCTCGGCTGCCACAGTTTCCGTCTGACACGTAACAATGGCTGTCCTGGGACACTCCATCACCACCAGCAGCTGCTCTCAACCTCACAGCTTCCTCCTGCTGGCAGCTCCCGCTCGTTCAGCCTCTCTGTTCCACCACACTTTCTGCTTGGTTGATTCCCAGGGCAAGTGACGCATGCCAGGTTAATTTTAAAAGAATCTCCTGGTGCCATGCCTCAATTTCTCTTCAACTTCTTGCTACCGGTCCAAAGAAAATAAGACATTCTTACTTGAGATAGATGCCCACTGGCGATATGGAAAATGTTATCGCGTTGATTGTCAAGTGGTTTTATAATCCATTATTTTAGAAGGAATGTCCAGGCAACAACAAATACATTTTGGCAATGCTGATTCAAGCCTTTCGTGTAAAACATTCGCTAGGTGACTATAGGTTTGTGTGTATAGGTTGTGCACATCTCATCTAGCTCAACATATAAATATCGCAGACCACTACACTTTTAGAGCCCACACAACCCAGTATTTTTAGTCTGTCCAAAATACTGATTGTTTAAACAAAACCATGACAAATGTCCTGCTTAATCCAGCTACCTCAGTGGCACAATTACTAAGGGTCTTGAACTTAGTGACTGGATTCTGGATTCACATGTCACCAAGCTCATAATGTTAATATTGCAGACAATTTCACTTTTAGAGTAACACGGTCCAGGTTTTTTCTGTCAGTCAATAATACCAATGCTTTAAACAAAAGCATTAGAAACTGTTTTACTTAATAAAGCTGCGTTAGTGGTGCAATCAGTTCGAGTCTTGCACATGGATACTTTTTTATGGTGTTTAAAGTACGTATTAATGGACTACAGAAAAAATCCAGGCTTTAAGTACAAGAGGCTAATTTATTGCACCACTGAAATGAACTGACCGAAAACATGCACCGGATTACTCATAAAGTTCCAAGTCAAGTCAAGTCAACTTTATTTTTAAAAGCACTTTTAAAACAGCAGAGTGACCAAAGTGCTTTATATTAAAAAACGTAGTCACATAATCCAAAACACAATCACAATTAAAATAACAAAAAAATAAATATATCACTAAAAGCACAAAAAAATGAAAAGGACTAAAATGAATGACTAAAAATAAAAACCTGATTTTATGCTGGGCCATATGCCAAGGAAGAGATGGATTTTTAGCATCGATTTGAAATTTGCCAGGGTAGGTGCTTGCCTAACCTGCAGAAGCAAAGCGTTCCACAGCCTCTAACCCGCAACCGCAAATGCCATATCACCCCAGAGCTTGTGCTGTGTCTTTAAAAAAAACTTAAAATTGAAGGTGAAATGAAGTAAAAAAGGCGTAAAAGGAAAGCTGACATGTTGCAGAAAACAGCAGTTAGCCACTTCATGTAGAGGGATTTTCAGTGTCAAAAAGTGGAATGAACTGACTTAAAACCTAGATCGGATTTTTCTAAAAACAAAATTAACTGAAATTAAGTTTTTTCCTCTTTCCTCAAGGTGAGAATTGAACCCAGAATCCAGACTTTAAGTACCATAGCCTAATTTATTGCGCCATTGAAATGGACTGACTGAAAACCTGAACCGGATTACTCAAAAGGTGGAATGGACTGTTTTTTTTCCTCTAGGTGAGATTTGAACCCAGAATCCTGGCACTATGTTCACGACTCTAACTCATTGCGTCACTGGAGCTTTTCCAGAATTCCAACCAGTGTAGTTGCAAACACCAGCTCCAATTTTTCGGGAGCTTTTTAAATACTGTAGGTTTGGTTCTACTATGATAACAAAGAGAGTCAAAAAGGAGGGCAAGCTCACATCCTAAAGGAGCTGGTTGAGAGGTAGATCTTCCAGGCGTACAGCGGCGTAGCTAGTGAACACTGCGTCAGTGAACCCTGGAGAGTTAGTATGCGGCACCAAGGGCCTTTGAGAGTGATGAAGTGTACGTACAGTTTCAGCTGAAATGATCGATGCCAGCTTTCCATGCCAGGCTGAGTGGAACCGACTTAAACACACCCGCAACCACTCGGCCTCTCTGTCCTCCCCGACAACCAGCCCCAGCTGTGCTTGTAAAGGTGGCACTGAAAAAACAGCTTGAAATGCGATAAAACTCCCGAGACTCTTCAGCCTGCAGAAAAATGAGCGCTAGGTCCACAACTGAAATCCTGAGGGAGCCGGAGTGACACCACAGATACAACAGCTCCGGCCTCAGAGAAAGACCTGGGGATTTAAAGTGAGCTTGTTCCGCAGCTGGAGAATAGCAGACAGCGCTGGGATCCAACACTCAAACCCCATCAATTCATCTCGCTCTCTAATTTAAGCCGGCACAGGGAGGGGCGACAGGTTCGGCTTCCGTGTGAAACTTGGACCACAAGCTAATGATGACCATTGCTGTTGTTTTGATAGAACACTGTTCAGAGGCCATTAGGTATATCACGAGATATTAACATATATTCATTTTAGCTTAAGAGTCACCGGGAGCAGATTCTTGAAATGTTATTAATAGGGAAAGGCGAGTGTGATGCTGTTTAGAAAGTAGGGCACTTCAGAGCCGGACACCGTCTAGTGGATGTGTGTGCAGAACTGAATGTGAAATAAAAATGAGGATATAAAGCATTTATAGTTATACTCTTGCCATGTGCTGGGATGGATGGATGGATGGATAGATGGATGGATGGATGGATGGCTAGATGGCTAGATGGCTAGATGGCTAGATGGCTAGATGGCTAGATAGATAGATAGATAGATAGATAGATAGATAGATAGATAGATAGATAGATAGATAGATAGATAGATAGATAGATAGATAGATAGATAGAAACATAAATTAACAGGTGGATGAATTAATGGTTGGTTGGATGGATAGGTGTATTTGGGTAGATAGATAGAGAGACAGACAGACTCCGGTCATTGCAAATCTTCATTGTCAATAATCTTTAAACAAACAAAAAATAATAAGGTGTCAAAACTAGAACAGCAAATGGAAAGATTTAGCGAGGACATGGTTGAGTGATTGTGTATGTATGTGTGTGTGTGTGCGCAGACGGAGGTTAAAAGATAAATGGTGGGTGAGTGTTTGTACACACGTGGGAGTCTCTGAGTGTTCAGCGGCCTTAGACTTCACCCTTCTTTAATACTCCCAGTATTTTAGATATTCCGAAGGTTTCCACCACCTTTCTGCTCACCGTTCTGGAGATGTGACACCTTGACACGGCTAGACCTGCACTCTGAATTCAGAAATCAACGCTAAACGTTTTCCTTCTCAGAATGGACAGACACATCCGAGCTTCCTGTAAACAGAATGACGGGGATGTTGGAAGACGAAGAAACAACAATAGGCCACTTTGAGCGCTTTTTATCCTCTGTAGTGTTGTTTGAGCCATTGCCAGCGTTCCTTCAACCACTCTGAATTATTCATCCTGCAGAACAATATCTCCTTGACTGTGATGAGGAACGCTAATGATGCTCATATTTCCTTTTGTGGTGACAATGCTGATGACATAAGAGTGGGGGAATGAGATTGACAAATGATTGGAAAGGAAAACGAGAGAGTGAAGGTTAAGATGACCGAAAAAGGGAGAGAGAGAGAACAAAAATGTGTGTGAGAGAAAGAAAGGAGGAAGAGAGAAAGAGAGAAAGAGAGAGAGAGAGAGAGAGAGAGAGAGAGAGAGAGAAATGGGTGATGGCAGGAAAGAGAGAAAGTGAGGAAAAATAAAGAAAAAATAAAAAGAGTGGGAGACCAAAAAAAAGAGATCTATAGATAGAGAGAAGTAGAGAGACTGTGGGAAAGAGAGATGAGGAAAGATGAATAGTGGAAAAGAGGAAAAGTGAATAATTAGAATTGACTCAAAAGTTATAGAGAAAGATCTATAGGTAGAGAGACGTAGAGATAGTGGGAAAGAGAGAGATGAGGAAAATAGAGGAAAAGTGAAAAATGAGAAATTACTAAAAAGAGAACAAACTGAAAAATACATCGATATACAGTACAGAAATAGGAAGTGACGGAAAGAGTGAAAGAAGAAAAGAGAAGGAGTGAAATGGGGAAAATAGAGAGACAGCAGGAGGAGAATGAAAATTTGTGAGTGTGTGAGAGAAAAAGAGGAGATGGAGAGAGAGAGATAAGGAGAGAGACAAAGAGAGAGAAAGAAAGAGAGTGGGAGAGCGAGAGAGAGAGAGGAAGAGAGAGAGAAAGAGACAGTCAGAAAGAGAGAAAGAGAGAGAAAGAGCTGATCATGTCCTGCTGTTAGATATCAGAACGCATAGCATTCTGGGAGCAGATATTATACATCAGATGCAGTGTTTCAAAACGACTGCTGGGTTTTTTATAGCATGGCAGTGAAATGCATCAACAGTAATCAAACTCCATTTCACCACAATATGACAATGCAATAAATTCAGGCGAAATGAGTGTAAATACGTGTCTTTCAGTAGCGACGCGAGTAACGGCTTTAATCTACGAGGAGAGATGAATGGCCAACACTGCCCCATTATTGCTCTGCTTCACTCGGGATTTTACCGCAATTACTGCTATCATTAAATTGAGTGAGCAAAGATTGATGCTCAGCAGGTGAAAGGTCACGCCGGGTCTCATCTGGATGCGTCCTGTATAATAAAGGCTGTAAGACAGTAATTGTTACATTAAGAAATTAGTATTGTCCCAAACGCTCAACAATTACTGGCTAACGTATTTTTAACCAAAAAGGTTTGAAAACAAACGTGTGTGAATACCTCATGTTTACACATTTAGAGTATTTGTCAGCATCAGTGTATCAGCAGCCATGATGGCTCATATTTACTTCATTTCCCATCAGCCACCTCTCACTGTCACCTGGTCTAAGTTTAGCAATAACCAATATTAAAAATATTACCATCACCTGCTCCATAATCACACTAACTCAAACAAACACACACACACACACACACACACACACACACACACACACACACACACACACACACACACACACACACACACACACACACACACACACACAAAGCTCTACTATAACTAAAGCTTTTCAGCTCTGTTTCAAAAATTCATCTCTTTATTACTCTATTCTGTACTATTCACGTATTACTTAAGAGCAACACAAAAAACAACAACAACAAAGCCTTCTCACACACTGACTTATATTAATAAATCAGCCCGTTTCCATCTAAAAAGAGGAGATATTTGATCAAAATGCAGACTTCTATCAAGAGAATTGCCGCGGAGACCAGAAAAGTTCAGGTTGGAAATGTTTATCTTTAAGGAATTAAAAAATAGAGGAGGAAAAAAAAGAGTTTGTTTATCTGCATAAACAAGAGAGGGAATAAAAAGTTGGAAAAAAAACTCCAATAACCAGGGGAAAAAAAGACTTTTGAAGTTATTCTGCACAGCATTTGTCTCTTGAGTGATAGTTGGTGCAGCTATGCAATTAACTGTGAAAAGGGATAAAGAAAAAAAAATGCTTTATTACATAAAACCTAATGACAAATTCTGGGAATAATAGGAGAAAAAAAAACAAAGGAAAAACCTTCTCATAAACCATTTACCTATCTCCCAATAACAACAAACAAACAAACAAACAAACACACACACACACACACACACACACACCAGAGCGATCATTGGATTTATGTTATGAATAGAAGATTCCGACTTACCTTGGCAATATTTTCATGGAGTTTGAAGGCTGGATCCACAGTCTCTCTTAATGAAGACTCGGGAGGGAAAAAAGCCTCCGAGAGAAACGTCGCTCTCTAGGTTTAACACAAAAAAGAGCAGAAAACAATTACACACCCAAACAAAGGTGTCAAAGAGGAGGAAGTGCATCACGTCAAGCGGCAGACCTGCCCAGAGATCACCACTTTTTTCCAAACACCAGCTGTCTTACGTAAAAACTTTCTACATCAGTGACCTTAAAACTCACTCTCAGCCTTGTTAAAAGTTTGCGGAACAAACTGAAGTGGAAATAAAACACTATGATGAGTATTTCAAAGAAAACTGGTGCCATTATTACATCACAATTGGACTGTTTATACACAGAACAGAAGCGTTCGCAAAAAAGTAAACACACAAATACACAAAACAGACCTCCAGACATACATAAACACACAGACGGTCCATAAACGTGCAGCTAAAAACACTATAACTTAAAAAAAAACTAAAAACAAAAAACGCCACATTAACACAAATTGACACTAATCGCGTATCTTGACAACCAATCAGGCTTCAAATCTGCTCCTCAAGAGGGCGGGATCACTACAAAATACAATTTACACAATATATAAATATATAGGACCCGATCAATGAGATGTCGTTCTGTGCAAAGTTAGCATGCTATTCCTATGCTAGCGTTGGTTTCCTCCTACAGTCCAAAAACATGCAGGATAAATAGATGATTGTAAATTGACCACAGGTGTGAGTGAATGTGTCTATCTGTGTATCCAGCTCTCTGATTGGTTGGTTCAGGGTTAGTTCTGCTTTCAGGTTGAAATTAGCTAAGATTGGCTCCAGCTCCCCGTGACCCAGAAATGGAAAAACAGTTCTGAAAATAACTGTGCATTCTTTTTTTATATGACTAGGGGTTATACCGTATTATACCCCACTGATTTTTCAGGCGAAACAAATATATTCAATAATTTATTTTATTGTGTTGCATCGTATTTTATTGTGTCGCAAAATATCATGTTTCCTTGTCCGGCAGATGGAGCAATTTAATTGTGTCTGTTTCTTAGATCTTTTGCTCCTTCTTTATTTTCAACTGTTCTCTTTCTGCGATGACGCTTTGTAGCTGTTAGCGATAATCTACCCGGATGTGGTTTGCAGTCAATGTTTGATGCAATAATAATGATTTTTTTTCGTTTAATCTTGTCATTTTGTCCCTGTTAAGTGCCGCGACGTGGCTAATGTTTCTTAGTCGCTCAATAATGTCTGTTATTGAGCTAATGAAAGCATATATGCATTGTCTGCCTCCGGAACCATTATTTAAAGACGCACATGCGCATAAATAAAGCTTAGTAAAGACGACTTGTTTCCGTGTTTTTGCGATTGCTCCTGACTTGAAATCTGGAAAAAATGGGCGCTTATTATTACGTGCATATTTAAAATTGGCGATTATACGCACCCCTAAAGTTTTTGAGCGTCGAAAATACAAAAAAAGTGGTGCTTACATTTGTTTTTCCAACACTGATTTTCCAAGTGGTTCCAACACCAACACAACTCGAGTGAAGGCTTTGTTTTGGTCTGTTATCGACAAAGGTAAAAACGGCGGATTAAAGCAGGTTATAAGGCCACGGGGAGGAGAAAATAAAAGAGCAGGAGAAAAGAAAAAAAACACACAAAGAAGGTTTTAAAAGGTGAGTATGTCAAGGGGCATCTACAAGTTGATGGCTTCTGTTTGTTTTCCTCTATAGCAGCTACGCGGAGGCAGAACAAAGACTAATTCACATTGAAGATTAGAGGTTTTAGACCCGGGGCCTTTCTGTCCACACTGCTTTTCATCTCGGAGCAGACATGCTGCAGCCTGGCTAGGGCTTATTGCTCACGCTATTGAGCAACATTTTCTATCAGCCGATTCAACATGATCGTGTGTGTGTGAAAATCCTGAATGCAGATCGTTTTCATGTTTCCTGCCACTTTACACTAAGATTTGTGAAGTGTTCAGGAAAAATGGGACTCCTCTAAAATAGGTGTTTGACTCCAAGGAGACACATTGTGACTTAGAGTTTCTCCAAAGATTGGAGAAATGGATGATGAATATAAGTGTCAAAGAGTAAAATACTTTGTAAAAGCCTATTAAATCTTGGATGCTACTTGAGTCTAACCGTTTAAGTACAGATGTGTCAGTCCGTTTATAATCGTGGTAGTCAACCTTTTGAAATATGGAGGCCACATTTGACTTGAATGTGAATTTTACGGGTCACAATAAAAGCGAAAAAATACATGAGGATGATTCAAATGTGTCTAGCTACTGAAACCTTGGAGAGAAAATAAATGAAAAATCAATAATTGTCGAAAGTGTTTGTTTTTTTGTGTGTGGTCTGCAGTTGTTTTTTAGAAACTAGTTTCAGAATGTTTGAGTCAAGAATTGTCCCATTGATTCTCAGCAGAAAATAAAGATGAGTTTTGTTCTTCATCATTGAGAAAGTTTGTTGGCAAAACTTTAGAATTGCGTCAATTTGCATCCGTCCTTTGCAATTTGGAAAGTTTACTGGAGACAGTTTAACATAAAACATCTTTTTTTTCTTTTGTCTAAAATTAGCGTGCAGTCTTAATCTCCTATTCAAAATGGACTAAAATAAAAGTTTGCAAAATCACTGAATTTGAATTTTAGTTTAGAAAGTCTTTCAAACAGATTTCAAGTTTGCTCCAAAACAGTCTTGCAACATTGTTGAAGTATAACATAAATGTGTGGTTTTGCTGGTATTTCACACAATCATTCCTACATGTTTAGAAATATGTTTACTATATGCATTTAAAATGGTGGGAAATTATTGAATCACAGAACGTTTCAGTTGATTTTATGTTTGGAGAATTTGCAATTTGTATTCATTATAATGCAGAAAAATGGCACAACATTATTGGCATGCAGAAACATCTGGTCAACCAATTCATCTGGTCAACCAACCATTTTTTAACGGCTCTTTCCATTTCTGGGTCCCAGGCAAGAACTAATTGCAATCGGAGCAAGACACAGACACATTCACACTCTCAAACTTTACTCCTGAATACATGTTTTTGGACTATGTGAGTATTTTTAGTTCTTTAACGCACAGAATAAACATAATCTATTTATATTTTTGAATGTCTTTTCTTCGCAATCACCTTGAGACCTCTAAGATATTGTGACTCACGACTATAAAATTGCTGTGTTATTTTCTTACACAATTTGATAGTTATGCTAAAGACTGTAAAACTACTTCCATCTAATTCCGACACACACACACACACACACACACACACACACACACACACACACAGGCACACACACACCGGGTTGTGAATGGATGGGCCGCGGCAACAAGCAATTAAAATGTAACATCGGAATATTGCTGTTTAGAGACCCAATAAAGTATAATTTGCAACACAAAGGGTTTTCCTCACGAAGAAGACAATAAAACATTCCCAGATATCTTTATGCAGTCATTAAACCCAAGCAGCAATAAAAATGTAAGCTGGATCTATTTTAATCACTCGTAAAATACTCGCACTTAAATAATTAGCTTTTTGTTAGCGCTCTCAACGGACCTGAAGTATCTACAGCAGAATCGGGGCAGCAAAGCTCCAGCGTGTGACAGAAACGATCACTCATCAAAGGCAATTGTGTATTATATGCATTTTAAATGATGATGTAAATGTGAGTGTATGTGAGAATGATAGTGGATGGACTAGTTGGCAGAAATCGGGATGGGAAATAATCATAGTCTCACTGTCATGGCAAGCGGGACACACACAGTTTATGTAAGAAGGGAAATGAGGTTTTGAATGCAGTAATCAGCATGTGGTTGGATATTTTCCTGCTCTGAGAGAGAGAGAAAAAAACTCGCCTTGATGTTTGGGACAGTGTCGTTTCTCCTCTCTCTCTCTCTCCAAAAGTGCTCAGAGCAATTTAGTGCAGCATCATATCTCTGTAACCAGAACTAATGGTCCATTGTTGGCAGCAAGCAATATGAATATTCATCGACTATGAGCCAGTGATAATGAAAGGCCGTAAAAAACAGTGACAGGCCGAGAACCTGAATGATCTCAGCTGTGGCTTCATGCATCCATCACCGACATTATCACACATAAGCCCCGGAGGAAAAGGTGAGCGAGGAAGCGCCTGTGAAAAGCCCAACAGGAATAAAGAGGAATAGTTCAAAAACAGCAACTTAGCAGGAAATCTCCGCTTTAAGGCACAAAAAACGACCAGAATAAATCTGGTAAATCATACAGAAAATGGCCTGTAAGTTGCATAGACACTAAGAGAAAAGATCAGATTCCACAGGCCAAATTTTGGCATTATGTCATTCTGCTGGACAGATGAAAGTGATTCTGATCTGATTGTGGCAATTGTGGTCCAGTAGTTGGGAATTTACCCGCAATTCTGACCAATTGCAGTTTAGGAAATACTACAATGACACTTCTGGCCAATGAGTGATGTAAATGTTGTCACATGACTGCATTTTGATTTGATCATGAACAGGAACCAAATTGCCAGAAAAATGTAACAATATGTATAATTTTTTGCCCTTGGTCCGGATCAAATGAACCGAACTATACACTTCAAAAATAAATTCTTCACAAGCCAAAGGACCTTAAAATTACACAATAAATCTTATTTTTGTTTTCCCGGACAAAATAAATTCACTAGCTTATAATTAAGAGTAAAAGATTAATTATTAATTGTTAAAAAAAGATAGGAGTTGTTTCAAATTGTCTTACCAAGTAAAATGTTCTCACCCCATTGGCAGATAATTGTACTTGATTTAAGTCTTTTTTGCACTCCTTTTGTCACGATCCTCAGTGTAGACATGAACCGGAGTCCGTGGTAAACGTAAGACGAGACTTTTACTACGAAGATGAAGACAATCACAAATAAACGCAGGAGAAACTCGGGAGCAAACAAGGTACACGCAAGCGTAACAACCACATTGACCTACACGGACAAAGAGACAGGGGAGACTTAAATACAGAAACTAAACGAGGTATAACACACAACAGGTGAGACGGGAACCACGTGACTACACACATGACAGGAAACACTAGGAACAAGGGCATCTGGGTAGTGTAGTCCAACACGGAACGGCGACAAAACGGTGATGAGCGGACCCGCTCGTAACAGAACCCCCTCCCCAAGGGGCGGGCTCTGAACGCCCAAAGGTCCTTCGCCGACAACTCTGGCGGGCGGCCAGACGGTCCGCAGGCGAACTCTAGCGGGTGGCCGGGCGGGCCGCAGACCTGTGACTCGGAGGGCTCGGAGACCTGTGACTCGGAGGGCTCGGAGACTTGTGAGTCGGAGGGCTCAGACACCTGAGACTCGGAGGGCTCGGAGACCTGAGACTCGGAGGGCTCGGAGACTTGTGACTCGGGGGGCTCGGAGACTTGTGACTCCGAGGGCTCGGAGACTTGTGACTCCGAGGGCTCGGAGACTTGTGACTCGGATGCTGGAACTCGCCAAGAAACGCGACGAGGAACCGGAGGCAACCGACCGCGAAGACGCGACACCCGAGGAACATGGACCCGAAAAACTCGGACGCGGAAAACTCGGACGCTGAAAACCCGGCTACACCTGTAGCGTTAGCGGCTAACCCGGTAGCGTTAGCGGCTAACCCGGTAGCGTTAGCGGTTAACCCGGTTGCGTTAGCGGCAAACCCGGTATCGTTAGAGGCTACAAACTTAGAAGCGGTAAACTCAGACACGGAAGACTCAGAAACGACACACTCGGAGACGACACACTCGGAGACGACACACTCGGAGACGACACACTCGGAGACGACACACTCGGAGACGACACACTCGGAGACGACACACTCGGAGACGACACACTCGGAGACGGCCAACTCAGAGACGGCCAACTCAGAGACGGCCAACTCAGAGACGGCAAACTCAGAGACGGCCAACTCAGAGACGGCCAACTCAGAGACGGCCAACTCAGCGACGGCAAACTCAGCGACGGCAAACTCAGCGACGGCAAACTCAGAGGTGACGCGCGTGGATCGTACGCGCGGAGAAGGTTCACGGGGAGAATGTTCACACGGGACAGGAGCAGACAGTTTGGTTTTAGTTCTGTTCCACCTGTAGCGGACCGGAACCAGCGGATCTGAACAAGCGTGTATAAAACGGTGGGAGGTCCGCACCCGGGGCAGATTATGAGTCTTTTCTCTCCACGCACACCGTTGACCAGAGAACATTTTTATCCAGGCATCACGGATCATGGCTGCTGGCGTCCAGAGAGGCAGAGCCCGAATCTCTGCGGGCTTGAGAAAGCGCCACTGTTCCCACAGCGCTGCCTCTGTCACTCCACATTGCCTGGCGCAAATTCCCGTAATCACCCGCAACTGTGCAGAAAACGTAGACCCCTGGCGATTCTCCACCTCCAACACCTGGTCGATGAAATCGTCCATGGTTTCGGTTGTGGTCGGTCAATCTGTCACGACCCTCAGTGTAGACATGAACCGGAGACCGTGGTAAACGTAAGACGAGACTTTTACTACGAAGATGAAGACAATCACAAATAAACGCAGGAGAAACTCGGGAGCAAACAAGGTACACGCAGGCGTAACAACCACATTAACTGACACGGACAAAGAGACAGGGGAGACTTAAATACAGAAACTAAACGAGGTATAACACACAACAGGTGAGACGGGAACCACGTGACTACACACATGACAGGAAACACTAGGAACAAGGGCACCTGGGTAGTGTAGTCCAACATGGAACGGCGACAAAACGGTGATGAGCGGACCCGCTCGTAACACCTTTTGTTTTTTATTTTTGCATTTTTGCTATTTAGGTGTGAAAGCACCATAAAACCCAATTTGTACCCAGCATTAAAAAAAAATAGAAAATAAATAAATAAGAGCAATTTTCAACATTATAACAAAAGAACAAAAGCATTATACTCTGCAGTAATTCAAGGTTAACATAGGATCTTAAACGGCTGTATTTATGTCGAGGAAAATTATGCTAATTTAAAACGGCACATTTTGTTTTGTTTAGCTATAGTTTTTTTATTTCGTCTTTTTTGGTCACTTAAATTCATTTAAAATTATTTAAACATCCAACCATCCATCCATACATCCAATTTCTGAGCTGGAGCCAATCACAGCAACTCTAGTCCCACCCAGAGTTGGAAACACCCCCTACCTATTGGCAATGTTCCAAACTCCAACTCTCCTGCATTATTTGGACTGTATGAGGAAACCTGCAACCCAGAGGAAACCCACGACAGTGCCGCTCGAAGATCAAAATCCAACCAACAAATCACCTCAGTGCAGAAAACAGCCTTCACACTGCCAACTGCTTATTTGTGCCTAGTTTTCACAAGAATAGAGGATAAACGAAGGTTCTGGCAACGCTGCAAGGGGAGCTCAGATGATGAAATGTCTCTGATTGATGAGAAAAGAGCTGGATCAAACCCGCAACAAGGTCTTGTTTTCCACCAAGAACGCGCTACAGGCTTCTTTTGCTGCAGAAAACCACCACGCAGTCAAAAATATTCACCCAATCATGTCTAATGAGTTTGTTTCGCTTCATAACAAATGGCCTTATTTACAGGCTGCTGCAAATTAAAAATTAGCTTCTAGCTGATTTTGGGCGGTTTGAAGATTTTAAATTATTGTAGAGTTATTCGTTATTACTTGGCATTGTCGTATTTTATTTAAGTTTTTTTTTTGCATAGAAATGTAGCTACGTATAGTTCCATTAGTTGGTTCATATAAGACTGGTTAGGTTGCAGTTTAACTAGGATATTATTTGTTTTTAACTCAATTTCCAGTTTAGAGTGATAATTCTGTCTTCAGTAAGATAATACTTTCTATAGAATATAACAGTAATAAATTGATGTATTAATGACAATTTTGGGATAGTTACTTTTATATTGACACCCTTCTGAGTTTGAGAAAAATTAAGATTATTGATTTTGTTCATCTTGAGCCTCCAAACTCAACTCAATAATAATAATCAAGTTCAAATTAAACTTCAAGTTTATTTATACGTATAGCGCTTTTCGTCGTTTCAGAACAATGCAAAGTCGCTATATATTCTGTATTAATAAATAATAATAATAATAATAATTCACTGTCAATGACTATAGTAATTCATTAGAGTTTATTCGCAAAGTTAAAAAAGTGACATTTGGTTTAGAAAGTTAGTTTGTTTCAGACTCTAAACTCATTTAACACTCATCTAAAATGCTGCAACAAATTGATTGTAGATACGTACAGACAAGCTCCTCATATAAATTAGTATATAGTTACAGATATTGATGAGTTAATTACAATGAACTCGGTGATGTGTGGATCAATAGCACGGAGATATTTCGATTTACCATAATAAAGCAAGACAAATTTCATTCTTCTTCTTTTAGAAGAACAATGGTCTTATATGGCATATATACTGTATATATGGCAGATATATGACAGTTGTGGTCTAGTGGTTGGGAATTGAACCTGCCATCCCGGCCTGGAATTCAATTTACTTTTAAAATTCAAATCAAATTCAAATTTTATTCATCTCAAACATATTATACGTGGTACAACATGTAGTGAAATGTGTTTGTGATTGTTCCAGCTTGTAAACATAGGGATGGAGTAAATACAATAAAATGTGCAAAAGGGAAATAAAATGAAGATACATAATAGAAATACAATAAAATACGGTAGATATAAAGATAAAAATATGAAATATGAATACAAATGCAAAATGCTAGAGATAAAAATATAATCAAATTACGTAAAAAAAAAGGGTCAAAATACAAAAAGTGAGTAAAATACAAAAAAGTACAATGAACACAACATAATACAACAAATACACTCACACACACTTCCAGAATATCTATTCATTATGTCTCCTTGGCAAGTTGTGCTGATTAGGTCATGTTACCACAGACTAAAAGTGCATGTGCATGATCAACTCGGAACATTTGTCCCGCCATCGGCGCAAACCAGATGGTAGATTTCTGACAAACCCAAGACAAGCCTAGAGTTCCTGTCAGTGGTGAGCAGTGAACTAGCTGGCAAATGGGTTCCGTAACATGATTCTGAAGCGCAAAGACCCTACGGATCACGCGCATCCAGATGCCGCTGTTTCACACTGCTAATTAGATTAGTTGCGCAGACACTAATGCGGAACCTCGGGCCAAAAACTTCAACATCCTGTCTTTTCAGAGCCAACAAACCTCCGGCTTTCCAGGACAAGAGACGGGCGGTAAATTTGGTGCGTAAAGATTCCCAGTTAACAACCGGTGACATAAATGTGTACGGTCAGGCAGATTTCTGAGTTGGTGATTGGTTATGACCTCCGCCGCCGCAGGACTGGAGACAGAAACAAGATGTGGAACCATCTGCTGAGAGAGAAGCATCGGCGTGGGGAGAAACTGCCTTTCGGATTCGACGCCAGGCAATATACTTTCGTTGTTGGTTTTACCATAATAGTGTGTGTGTGTGTTTGTGTGTGTGTGTGTTATATTTTCACTGCGAGACATTTTTACAACAACGTATTTGTACAAACACACAGTGAAATTCTTGCTCCAGATCTTCTGCCAGCTTCACTTTGTCTTCTTTTTGTCATTTTTTAGCGTCAAAGGATAAATACACTGCAAAAATTACATTCCTGACAAGCCAAAAAATCAGAGTGAAAGAGTGAAATTAAGAGTGAAAGATTAAATTGATTGTTTCGAGAAAATAGAAGTTGCTTCTCGCTGTCTTACCATGTAAAATTTTCTCACTCCATGGGCAGATAATTTTACTTGATTTGAATTTTTTTTACTCATTTTGTGCAGTGTAGGTGCAGGATTTTTGCAGTGTAGGTGATCGAATTCAAAAGACTAGAACATATTTTGTATTTAAACAATTCGTACTTTTGCCCAGGGTGGAGCTACAATTACAGGCATAAAAAACGGCAAATCTCTGTAACTGCTACAATGTGTTGCACAGGCAAGTTATTTATATCATTTAAAGGCGAAAGAGAAAAAGACAAAATAATTAATTCAATTAAAATACATTTGACCCAAAATCAAACAGGTCTCTGATTTTCTGCCTTTTTGGCAGAATCAATTTTCACTAAAATATAAAAAAATCCAGATTCTTGGTGTTTATCGTAGACTATAAATAGTAATTTTATAGTTGTGTTGTTTAATCAACAGGGTAGAACTATTTACTTTGACACTATTTACGTGTGTAAATACTATTGGGCTAACTAGCCTAGCTGAAATCCTAGCAATCTTGTTCTTTGCACAATTTATTTAATCTTTGATAATTTTATTTAATTTCTGATAATTTATTTTTTATTTTTCTCTTGAATTGGGAAATATGAGCCAAGAGATACATATTGTATGTGCGCACACAACTGAACTACTCACGATCATGTTACAAATAAATGCAAAGAAATAGATCAATATTCACAAAACCCATAAATGCATTTCTGTTTCTCAGTACAGATCTGTTAAATGTAAAAAAAATTATTGGTAAAAACATAATTACCCAACAAAATACTCAACAAAAAACTCACACGACAAACTTAAACATAAAATGTTATGATTATAGATCAAATTCAAGTTCTGAGCATTTGTGAGGCGCTTTTCACAGTTTTAACTGTCTCAAAGCGCACAAAACGTATAAATTATATATAAATTATAAAAAAAAAATTATAAACTCCTTGTGGTTGTCAATAACCAAGCAAAAAAAAAGAAAAGGCCCAGACTTTGCTGCTTTCAGCTATAGTTTAAAATAAAAAAAAATATCTAAAGCAAAGCATTTCGAGGTTTTCACAAACACACACACACACACACACACACACACACACACACTACCATGCACTACCATGCACTTGAATCACACCGACGTATCATAAAAAGTCGTGTTTTAGTAATGTAATATGAAAAGTTCCAGGGGAGAGACAGGAAGTCCCAGTAAATAATGTAGTGTACGAAGGCCTAATCACGTCGGCTTGATTTTGCTTGCTGAGATCTCGATGGCTCCAGGGGCCGAGACAAGCTACACAAGAAGAAGCCTGGGAGATGGACGCTGTTCTGAAACACACCATCTAATGTGGCCTGAAGGTTTCAATGGCACGGGAAGGTGACTCTCACTGTTCCAGGCAGGACCGGCCCGGATGACAAAAATACTTCCCATGGAAAGGGAAAAAAAAGTGACTGTGTGAACACAAACTAAAAACCCATGTGAAAAAGCATGTGACAGAACGTCTGCTTCTGTCACGCCACGGCTGCTCCTGATTTCTGTTCAACACACACTGTTCATAAGCAGATGGTGCAGTTCTTTTATGCTAATTTAAGGCAAAAAGAAAAAAAAAACAACTTGAGTGAGCTGAAAAGCAGTGTGTGTGTGTGTGGGTGTGTGTGTGTGTGCATTTTATAAACGTCTCAAGGAGCTTGTGTGACATGTAATAAATAACATTTTTTTTTATACATTGCTATATATGGAGTTAGGATATAGGGTTATTGATAAAGGCTCCAGCTCCTTGAGACCAAGAACTAGAGTAAGCGGTAGAAAATGGAGGGAAAAAATGTTCTAAATTTTAAATATAACTACGGATAAACTATGTTTTCAAAACAAAAAATAAATAAAAAAACTGAAAAATAGCTAGCAAAAAATAAAATATTAGAAGATATGCTATAATAGGACATAATTTTTTTAATTTATTTTTCAAATTAAGCCATAGCATTTTCATTGATTTAGGTGACAAATTACATTACATTAATTAGGTTAATTTACATACAATTAAATTGTTATTTTATTCCACATTTTGAAAAACCTATCTATCTATCCATCCATCCATCCTTCCATCCATCCATCCATCCATCCATCCCACCATACGTCTAAAATGGCAGCACAGAAACCTCCCAGTCATCAAGACCCTGACAGATTCTTGTAAAGATACAAGAGGTCCAGGAATGTGACTGTGCTGTTGTGTGAATGTGCGTGGAAGATGATTTTATAAGACAGGAAACAGCCCCTCGTGTTCCTCATGCATCATAATGAGTAAAGCGCAGGAGCCGGGGAATGACAACAGACCGCGTCGGCCCGGAGAACGAAGTGCACGGATGTGTTCCTTAATAAGTGCGAGGGACGCCGTAGTGCACACTCCAGAATCCTGGAAATGTGAAGAGACTTGGGATTCTAATCAGCTCCATTGCAGGGTTAGATTGGGCTGGAACCCTGGAGCAGCACATGACAGGGTTTAAAAGTGGAGGAAATAAGGGAATGAGACAATAACATGAGGAGAGAGACGGAAAGAAGGAGGCTTCAGAAGTGTGTGGCACGCTTGAGCAACAGAGCGCAGCGTTGTCAAAAGTGTGGCTTTAAAGAAGGGAAGCATATGGCTGCTCTTCCACACTCTCTCTAGGAATCGTACGGCCATCTTTTGCCGTGAGCGTGACAAATTGCACAGACGAGGTTTCAATCCGTCACTGTTCTACGCAAATCCAATAGTTTTCTTTGTGCGAATCACTTTTTTACTTCAGAGTTTTTACTTTCAATCCTCTTCCTGATAGAGATGTGAAGAGTACCTGGAAACCATTCTTGAGTGTGTACGTAAAAATAACGTACTTAAGTCAATTACTGTAAAAATCACGCCATAGTATAGCTCAACAATTTCAAGAAGACAAGTAAAAGTCGTTAAGTATCCACTTTAAAAAGAACTTACACACATTTTTAACTTGTTTAGGCCCAGAAAAACACCAAGAAATGTGAAAAACAAGAAACCCTTTATTTATGACCTTTTGTTTGCTAATCTAGAAATAAAGATAAAAAAGTCAGTCTCAGTCAAGTTCAAATATGCAAAAAAGTGCAACGTGATGTGATTCCGCTCATAACTAGCATTGAGTATATTCAGCATTCTGGAAATGGCGATATCACCTCGTCAGTAGAAAGTAGCAAAAATCCTTAAGTAACAGAGTCCATTTAGGTACTTTACACCACTGCATCCTGGGTAATTACAGTACAACTACAATACAGAGTAACGGAGTCCATTTACGTACTTTACACCACTGCATCCTGGGTAATTACAGTACAACTACAATACGGAGTAACGGAGTCCATCTACGTACACACCCTTGCTTCCTGAGTAATTACAGTACAACTAATATACAAAATAGTACCATTTTGAACCTAAATCGAAATTAAAATAAAAAAGTGCGAGCGTGTGTGTGTGTGTGTGTTCACCTCTGTCTTGGGGAATTCCGAATACATAAACTCCAGAGTAGGAACAGCGAGCTGGTTGGAGAAGAAGTTTGCGTCTCCGGTGGTCTGCAGAGAACTGACATTCGGTCCAGGACAAGCAGAACTTCTACTGCAACTCAGGAGTCTCTGGAGGAAAAAAAGTCTCATCGGGATCAGTTCAAATTGGATGAAAGAAGACGTTTTCTGGGCTATTTAGCTTGCACAGTCATGACAGTCAAGCAATTCTCGTGATGATAAAATGCACAGTTGGTTGATTACATTTTCTGGGTAACAGTTCCTTTGGACTTTGCAATATCTTTACTATTTAAGTTAAACAGAGCAACTTTTTTGTAACTGAAGACCTGTAATGAGAATAACAAGTATCTTACAGAAGTGATTGTTTTAATCCTGATATTTTTATAGATTAGAGCAAAGTATTGACAAATAAATAATTTGATGGACGTATGGAAAATTAGACATACATTTTTGTAACAAGCGAGTGATATATCGGATAAATAAATACATAAATACATAATCTATTCATTCAAGAAAAATATTCAATTGAAAAGTTTAAAAGTCATAACCTGTACAAACATTCCAGTAAAAAAACAAAAAAACAACAACAACAATAACAACAAAATAATTGCAAAATATAAACTCTATTTATTAATAAAGAATATTTTATTACCCAAGTTTTTTTAGCAGAACCCTTGTTTGCCTCAATTTCATCCATCATTCAAAATATATTATTAATGCTAAACTACAATTTAGCCACATTGACTTTTATGACTCAGCTTGTACAATTTTCAAGAACATTCATCAGCAATAACACAAAAGTCAGATTGATTTCATTTAAAAAAAAAGCGTTTTTTATCAGATTAGCCAATCTAACATTAGCAAGCAAAAAAAAAACATTATCAAAAAAACAAACCCAAACAAACAGCATATAAGATGAGCTAATACCTAAAATATGTTATTCGAAACCATCACTTTAGAAAAGTCTATTTGTTTATGAAAAGTCGAATTGTTAATTCCTCTTCTAAAGAGCGTTCTAGAATGCCTGTGCACATTTCAGCATAATGTATTGAGCTCCATAATCGCTAACATGATCATAAATCAATCGTCTCGATACCTGCAACAACTGCTCAATCAAAAAAACACATGAAACTGAATATAAACATGAAACTTAGATTTTTTTTTAGTAGCGTTATAACGAAATACTCTTGCAAAGTGCAATCTCTATATACCAATCTAGCACTAATAAATCGCACCCACTCAAACATCCCGAAAAGTGTTTTAATATTTCCCCTAAAAACCCGTATTGCATAATAGCTGCCCCGTGCTTGGTTTTCCAAGCTTCGTATTTCATTCCAAAAAAAGAGCGCTTCATCATCAGTGGATTCCATTAAAGTCAGAATTAGCCACATATTCTTGAGGTAAAACGTGACAGTAGCAACAGCTTGGGACTCTGGAGAAAGAGGTAATTTCTACACAGCAATTTCTTTTGCCCGTGAGGAGAATCAATATTTAATTTCTCTGTCTGCAATGATAACGAGATGGCAAAATCATTGTTTATATATCTGAGCTTGAACAGACCAGTGTGTAGAGTGAAGAGAGACGGAGCGGACCGGGCAGGAAGCCACGGCAAATGAAGCTGCTTATCCACTTAGCTGATGTGAAACAAACACTGACCGCACAGAACTATTAGCAAATGAGCAGTGTGATCGCAGAGGCAAAACTTCCCGAAACTCCACGATAGGTGGATGAAGAGAATAGACAGAGAAGCCTTAGGGCAATGATAGGATGGTCAGAGACACGGCCAGAATGACTCAAGTTGGATGTTGTTATCATTTTGACAAGCAATGAGTCGTTTGATTGGAGAATGAAGAGTGAGAAAGTGTCAATATGGCCATTATGGACTGTATCAAAATTGTAATTTGCATTTAACCATCCAGTGGACAGAGTGAAGTCACACACACAAACCAGGAGCAGTGGGCAGCGTCATGTGGGGGTCATTTTTTTGGATTTGAACCTGCAATGACTGGTAAGTTCAACTCCCATTGAACCAAACAATATCAATATATTTATCTTCATTGTTTTAAATATCTGTGTGTGTGTGTGGACATATGGTTAACTAAATAATTATTTCCTAGTGTTTACTATTTCTTCTCAGAACGTGTTGTGTTTTACATTAGATTTTGTATTAGAAACTGTACATTTCAGCAAATTCTGGTGCTAAAAAAGAAAAAAAAGAAATCTTCATCGGACGCTAGAAGAAAATTAGTCTTGACTAACAACCAATTTGATATTCAACCATAATAGGGTCACAACAAAATAGCGTTTTATAAATGTGTGTAGTGGTTGGCACTGTTTTCTCACAAAAAAAAACATAAGTTTAATACTCAAATCTTGCGTGGTCAATATATTTCTGTGTGAGTTTTACATGAGCTTGGAGTATAAATTTGTGTGTCTGTGTGTCTGTGTGTCCTGGTCTGTGATTGGATGGGACCCAAACAGGGTGTGTCCCCGCTTTCAAGCCCAGTATTACTGGCACCAGCTCCCACTGACCCAGAAATGGAAAGGCATTTTTTAAATCTAATAATAAACATGAATAATAATGCAAATGTACATAAATACACAAGTCAAAATCAGTCATCTTTGTCCAAAAAAGTGTCAATCATTTAATGTTCACTTACACTCAATGTGTGAATATTATAACACATGAACTTGCGTTATGAAATTCCATAAACATTTTTAAACAAATGCTCGGATTACAAATTTGACACAACTACATAAAATTGTGTAAATATGACTATATCACTCTTCTCTTTACTGAACACCAGATGCTGTTTCCATCAAACCCGACAAATGGACGCTTGAATGCTCAGCACGTTCTGCAGATTGTCAGTTCTAGCAACTTGTCAAGAAAAAAAAACATTCCTGTTTGATTATCCCCACTTTTTTAATTTACATAACTATAATCTAAACTCAAAAAGCCATCAAATAATGTCAAACCCTCGTAACTCTCGCTGAAACAGAGACACGACTGGCGTGATTTCTTACAGGCGTTTCAGTCAGAGGTCTTTGGATTTTAGCTGAATAGAAGAGAAATCACTGTATACAGTATGGCGTTCTTGAGATAATAAATCAATTCACGGTAAGAAAACGACTATTTGTGCTCGACAATGCGCCACCATCAAAACTGGAATTTCACTCAACGGCGAGATAAAACGCAAAGCGAGGTTGAGCGGAAGACGACGGCGGGAAGAGAAAGGAACAGGCAAGACCGGCGAAAAACAGTTATCTGCTTCTGAATGCGGCGGAGACGGAGGATGACCTTGCATTGTGGAGATAATTTATTCTCAAAGAAGGTGACCTTTGGAAATTGCATTTGCAGAGAGGAGGTATTGGAACTGCTGATACATTTATAAAAAGACGAGACCAAATGCATGAATACGGCGGAGATTATTCACAATAAAACACAGGAGGCCAGCGAGTGCGGAAAAGCTGCCGGTGTACAGACGGTGGCGCAGCAGGGCCTTAAAAAAACACACAAGCTTCTTTTTTCAGTGGAAAAAAGAAGTTATACTTCACTGATGCTAAGAGGTCTCCAAGTACAGTGGTACCTCCACTTACAAATTGACAAACATTTCCTTTTACGAAGGACGTCATTGTTGGGGCTTAAACCCTTAAACCGGTTCGTTGCCTAAGCTGCTGTAATCATTTAAAATAAATCACACAACACAATAGGTAAATTTTATTAAAATCACCAAGGAAAGCCCAGACTCCAAGACCACTCTTTGCAAAACATTCCGATCAAGTCTCTCCAACTTCTGCGCTTTTCCCGGATGTAATTTTCTTTATTATATCAGAAGAGAATGGAAAGTTTGAGGCTGAGAGTTTGCAACATTGAGTTACGCCCAGAGAGAGAGAGAGAGAGAGAGAGAGAGAGAGAGAGAGAGAGAGAGAGAGAGAGAGAGAGAGAGAGAGAGAGAGACTGGGATCCAACATCACGTTGCAATTCAGAACAACATGTCCTTATTTGGTCTTTGAAAAGTTATTTTAACTACAATCTTGGCACTACTTGGCACTAACAATCTCGTACAGGAGTGGGGCCATCTCGCGAAGGTTCTTGAAATACGCTTAAAATAATTGAAATCACATCCATTCCAACAGTCATTGAGAAAATATTGTCTCTTTGTACTAACTTATTTCACTCTAGGCTAGGCCAAATTTTGTAGAGACAAGCTTGTTAAGCAAGTTTTTTTTTTACCACTAATATGCAGGAACATCTTTTGAGTGAAACTATTGAGTGAAACTTTTGAGTGAAATATTTCTGTAAAAACACTTTTACAGAAGTAATACAGTTGCGGATATATTACTTCCGGAACCGCTGACGCATCACGCAGGACAAGCTGACGTCTCTTTTGTTGACGGAGCAGCACTGTTTTGTTGTGAAACTGCGAGACTCTGTGGCTGAGGCAGGCAATGCATGTGGAGTTATTAGACAAGACATGGAAAAATAAACGAAAAGTAATAAAAGAAGAGATGTGTTCAAAGGCAACTGACTGTCACGTTATTTCGCAACAACAACATTACAGAGAGAAAATGTGCAGAGCGCATGGCTAACGTCTTGGATCCGGCTACGTCACAGTTATCGCAAGATTATAATGAAATTGAAGATGCCGGATTTGAGATGTTTTTATTACAGTTATTACGATATTTTCTCATGTTATAGATTGTTTTTTCTTTTATCTGGACGGATTTGCATTTAAACGGATCGGATTGCGGACGGATCATCCATTTTACGAAACTGCTGTCAGCACGAATTAATTTGGTAAAGAGAGGTACATTTGTATTACGTTTTTTTTTTTGTAAAAACAGGTTTGAAAAGAAAATTGGAGAATCCTCTACAGCGCTAAAAGTCTCAAACAACGGGTATTTAAGCTCCAATCACATGAAATGACATTTCAACGTTCTAGGTGAAACCCTGCAATTAGTGGCTCTTTATTGCAAGCTCGCTCAATCCCTTCCTTCCCACAATTCCTCTGGCTAAGTGACCGCGGCTTTAAACAAAGAAGCAATCCCAGCAGAATCCACTTATCAGACGCTTTCTCGTAAAATATTTATTTAATTAAACACCTGGACAGCGCTGGCAAAGCTTCTATCTTTAGCTGCCCGCGGCTCGGGTTAGATTCCCGCTCTTGTGCTGGCGGAGAGGAGACGCTAATTTGTTGCCTGTTGGCCAGCGAGAGGTTATTGATTGGGAACTAATTGATTGCCAGCTGAAGTGATAAACCATGTGCTTGTGCGGACAGCATCGCTAATACAGGAAGGGAGCGCCTGAAATCACTTTGTGGCCTCCAGAGTGTGCGGTGGTCCTACACGCTGCAGTGATGAACGATCTCCAACGTTTGTGATCAGGCCTTGGGAGAGCCACTTTACTCAATCGATGATATCTCTGTGTGGTTAAGCACAAATCTAAGACGCTTAATGCAGGGAAATGATTTCATCTCGCCACAGCCTCTTGTCGTTGGGCTATCGAAGAGTTATAAAACAAAATCACATGCGGTTTCGAATCTCGCATTCTATTAGTGGCTAGCCATTATTAGGATGGACAAAAGAGGTCGAAAATGGAATCCAACATTTGAACACAATTTGGAGCATAATTGGTGGCAATAGTCATTTGACTTCTCTGATGAAGGAGGATAAACACTTGTAATGACTATCATTTTTAAAACTGGCACATTGCAAATTGGGATTCAAATATCTACTTACCTGTATCACAAACAATGCCACAAAAATGATTTATGCGCTTTATGTTTACTCATTTATAATTGACGGTTGGCGAGTGTGTGTCGCTTGAATGTATTTTTGACCATCAAATATGGAAATTAATACAACGCAATTGATTATCGCTTTTTGGGGGAAAATGCATTCTTCTTCAATCTTTTAAACAACCCAAACATATAAGACTAATCAAAGATATATTTTTGTTTTCATCTAAGCAAGAACGGATGTGTTCAAGCGAGGCAGTTCATAAAATAAATCTGACAGTGATGAAACAAGAAAAGTTTCAAAATGTTTTTTGTATTTTGAAGCATAAAACAATACGCTTCCACTGTCTTAGCGCCAAATTAATCATTTGCAACGCTCTGCATAGTGTAAAATCCATTTTGGTTGTTGCTTGTTTTACTAAGATTCATAAAAAAAACTAAACGGATTGGGAATTACAATGGCTAATGATTCCCTCCATTATTCCCGAAAGAGAGATCCATGGTCGTTCTGTTCAGAAAAGAGAAAAAGATAATTGCAGGCCAGTTTGAGTTGAATGGAGCGGCGTGACAAAGACATGACTGTAAAAGAAATCTACGATCGCACGCACGAGACGCCTTCCACGCAAGGCTGCCAAAGGCTTCCGCTAATGGCTTGCAATTAGCATGTCATGGCACGCACTCAAAACATGCATTATCTTGATGAAACCCCGGTGAAAAGGGTCTAATCTAGAGAATGGCGGATGATTTTATCGTGTTGTTGACCTGACCGGGCTTTTATGAAGTGTTGAGTGACAGGACTGCGGTGAAGCGGATGAAGAGTTACAGCCCCGCCGGGGTCAGAATCACATTCAGTCCGACCTTGGTGGACTCGCCTTCTGTTCACTTAATTTCTGATGTGTCTGATCAGCTGAACCGGACGATTAATTCTAGTCCAGAGTCCAGGAATCCAGGAAGTAAGAATGCTGGGAAGCGTTTGAAGACATGGGGGTGGGTGAATGTGGGCTGAGCAAAACGCTTTCAAGCCTTTTTTACAACAGGAAATTGGAAGGTCTGTAATCCATCAATCATAGAGATTTTGAGTTATTTGCTTTTAACGTGTTGCACTCTTCCATGGAGAAATGTATAATAGTGCAAACGCAACGTTTTTAACACAAAGGAGCTTTAATTTCAATATGCTTTACCTAATTAAAATGTTGGTCAGATTTAAAGTGAAAAAAGAGCAATTTTGTCAATAAGGCCACTAGGGACAATGTCAATATTGTGTTCTGCAAACCAGGAGCACTGGGCAGCATTAGGCATTAGCATATAGGGGTCATGACCCACTCGACCGACAAAAAAAGTGACTGTATCTGTTACCAACTAACTAACTAACTGCACTTAAATTGATTTCATAATATTGTTGTGTTTATTGCGTAGAGCATCGTTGAGACCGTTTTGTGACTGTAAAAACAACTTATGAATTCATTTGAGAAGAGAGAATGCCGTTCATGTTCAAATTCAAGTTTATTTATACTATAGCGCTTTTCTTAGTCCCAGACCAACCCAAAGTCGCTACAGCAACACTTGAACTTCTGAGCTTAGCAGTGAACAACTGTTTTAGTTTGAAATTATTGAAGAATTGAAATTATAATGTAAAAATCTTGATATTGGTAAATTTGAGTTATGTTGGGTTAATTCTCATGTGTCATGGCCACAATACAATAAAAACAACATTTCAATATAGAAAAAAGGCAAGACTACCGCTGAATAAATAATTCTTTTGTAATAAACATTGTATTGCATTCTATTTCAGCAGCAAAAAGAGCGACACTGTTTTTAGATCAAGGAAGCATTTCACATGTTTAACAATGTTTTAGCTCGTAAAGTCTATTACTATTGGGTATTTATGCGTGGTTTATATGAGCATATGTTGTTATACAGATTATGTTCTTTATTTAGTTTCCTTCGTCGTTTATCTATATGATTTTATCTGTGGAAATAAGCTGAGCAATACAAAAAAATTAATTTATAAAATAATATGCTTTATTATTATTCTTACTTATTATCTGAGAAACATGCTTTATTATTACAGTGATATTTATGATATTATGATACAAATTATATTTGATTAACAGTATTGTAATTAATAACCAATTAGACACTTAACATGATATAATCAAAAACTCTCTGAAAACTACTAACCTGTTAAAAATGACTAAAGAAAAATATTTTTTAAAAAGTCATTATCTAGAAGATCTTTTAACATATACGCCTCATTGGTTATCCATGTCTGCATGTATATTTAAGGAATAGGACAGATATGCACACGTCGCTACAACAATGCCCAATTAAACAATGAAAAGTCTCCGATTTATTGTGTTGCTCTGTAATCCCCGAAGACATGCTACTTTTATTATAATTGGTTCCCGAGCACCCATTCAAAACATCACCGAAGTGGCATCTCTATTCTGAAGACAGCTGCAAAGCAAGATAAGTGGAAAGTATTTCTTCAATAGCTCTAACATGATTTATAGCGCTGTTAAATTCTCAAAATATTGAATGTGCGGCAGATAGCTGGTGCCGCCAAAGATACCATACCCCGGAGATCAATGCCACTATTGTAAGAATTTAAAGTGATTGAAAAAACCTAATTTACAATCAAAAGCCAAAGGTCAGACAATAAAGCACACGTTTGCGAGATATTCCGTGATTATTGGATAGAAACAATGAAAAGCCGATGTGTGAAAGCCACATACCAGCGTTTCCGATCCATATTGTCCCAGTAAATGCTTTTATGTTATAGATGTTTGATGTATTTAAAACCTCCGTCAAGACTGATACATCCAATAACCCTTTGTAAATCTTACTCACTCCGGAAACTCATATCACGTGGCTTATATTCTACATTTCATGTCAATTGACCAAGTCAGTCATAGGCAAATGCAGTGACGGTTCAACTGGACAGTTTGCTAGACAATTAGCATGCTAATGAGGGCATCTTGTGTCTCATTGCGTTAAATGCTCCAACAGGACAACAGCGATTAGCATAAGCCATTATCAATTAAGTGGAAGGGAATGATTGGTGTATTGCCCGTGCAGCGCAGCGCTGAGCTTTCACACAACTAAACGCTGATCTCAGGCCGTTTCCCACCACAATTCAACGTTTTAAAAACAAGGAAGTCAAGAAAATCAGATTTTACAGTACTTTGTTAAATGGATAATTATGCACAGCACACACACACACACACACACACACACACTTGTACACATGCAAAAATGCACAATTGTTTGTTTGATGGAGACGTCATCTGGAATCAGAGGAGTGAAGCACTTTAGGAATTTTTGTAGATATTGTAAATATACAATATGCGTACATATGTATACTGTAATACAATAGATGCTAAAAAAAAGTTTGACGCGTAAAGAAGCTTTACTTAACTTAACTGTACTTGAATTAGTACTTGTACTATATCGATTGATTGAATTTATTAGGACTGCGTGAAGGTAAAAGTTCATAATATTTTTGACATTCAGTGCAAGTACAAAGTAGCCAAAATACTTTTAAGTGAAAAATATTTACAATATTTACAAATTTTAAAAATATTCCCACAAGAAGTGTAAACAATCAGCTTTTTGTTGGGGAGAGGTCTAATGTGAATTTCATAATTGTCAACCAAAACTTTCAACATTTCCAGATTGCCTTTTTATCTCATCTGGTGTATATCTAATATTTATTTAATTTAATAGTCAACATTTTGCTCAAAATATATTCCACACAGGTCATAAATAATAGATTGTTTGATTATTCCATGGGACCATTTTCAGATTAGGGACTTATTTCATGTTTCCCTGATAGCGTTGGTTATTTAGTTTGAATAATTAATTATTTTTCAATTATACTTTGATTTTATCTGATCTACTTTTGAACTTAAACTATATTTTTGTTTTATAAATCTAGTAAATACATTTATACATAAACGTAATTATTAATGTTTTTAACACCAAAACTAGTTAAATGCTTGAACACACAGAAGTAAAATAGCGCTATTTTATTGTAGCAAATAATTTAATATTATGAAATTATTTTAATTGTACCAAAGATTTTAATATCAAGGAAAATGTTAATATCAAGGAAGTTATTTGAATTGTTTTATTTGGTGGCTTCCTGTTTGATGGCCATATGAACTGACAGGCATTGGCCAAATATTTTTGTTCACATTTGTGTAGGCGTTTCGTTTTTATGTTTAAGTATATAGTCATTATTGCCATATTCTGCAATCATGATGATATTTCCTATGCTTTCTCTGAATTAGTCTTTACGCTTGGATTTGGTTTCCTTGTCTGAATATCTGATACAGAAAATATTGCCTGCATAATGAGTTTCACTTGCCGCCCTTTGTTCAAGTTTGCCATTTTTAATAAAAACATCTCTGCAAATGAAAGCGTACTGTGTAAGTGGCAAGCCTTAACTTTGTTATTGGAATATTGCCGTGACCAATGAAAAAAAGTCTTAAACACATGTTTGCATCCTGAAAAGTGATTTGTACTAATACTACAGTAGTGTATTATTACTTTTGCAGTGATTCCAGCATCTAAGAGCATGGCAGGACTCATTCAGCCTTTAACTGACAAGCTGCCTTTAACAGCTTGGGCTACTAGAACAGATGAGATGGGCTGGTGGCTCAGGCTGTTGGACTTCAGGGTCTCTGAATCTTCATCGTGATAAGACTCTATTAAGCTTCTTCAAATGGATTTAAGTCAAATAAGTTTGTCTCGCAAATGTGTCTTTTCGAAAGAAATTATGGATTTTACCCCCAGCATTCTATTATTTTTGGCACCAATCGCTTTAATTGTTAATTCAAACGATCATTAGAAAAATATTCAAGATTTAATTCCCTTAATTCCACTGGAATAAAAAAGGATGTGGAACAATGACAATGTCTTGCAATTATATTATTCTTCAGTCAAAATGTTTCTAGCAAAAAGATCACTTTTGTGTAAAACCAGTTAATTCATTTTACCAGGTGAGTTTTCAATTCTGTGTTTTCAATCTATTTATTACGTCTATAATAAAGGACTTCTTTATAGGCACAAGACTACACAAGACTGTGTGCTTGTCTGATATCTCAACCCTATAATGCAGGGGTGGCCAACTCTTCAGGAGTTTTCACATGACATGAGTCCAATATGCACACAATGTTAACTGTTGAAAAAATAACTAATATTATCATGTTGGTGTGATTATTTTAATTAAATCTGGCTGAGCATTGGTCTGTGTGTGCGTACGTGCATACAGTATTAAGGGATGGGATGATGTTTATGTGTGCCCATGTGTATGATGTGGCTCTTTGCAGCTCTTTGTGGCTCTAACCACAAATGAAAAAAATGGCTCTTAGTTTCTGACTGGTTGGCCACCCCTGGTATAATGTATTGATACAGCAATAGAACACACAGCTAAATGTATGTAAAGATTTATTTGTCAACTATAAAAATCCATTCAATTTCTAAACTGTTTTCCATTTCTGAGTCCCAGGGAACCAGAGCCAATCCAAGCAACTCTAGGACAGAAGATTTGGCACACACCTTAATAATGGCCAACCAATCACAGATCAGAACACACATCCTTTTTGCTTTCGAGGTGACAGCGCTGCCACCGCTCTTGCGAAGCTATACAAATACTGTACATTTAAATTATATGAATGTAATAATAATAATAATTGCAAAAAAAAAACACACTGATATACTGATTTTTCTCAAACCATATCTGGCCATTATATTTAATTTCTCTTTCTAAGACATTTCAAGTTCCAGCCATTTTGTCTATTCTATAGTACTGAGCATTATGAATGAATATGGAGAATCCACTTAGAAGGACTCCAGAATGACATTTCTCCTTTAGATTTTAGTGTGGGGTCAGGCCTGGCTTTATTAGGCTGAAATGTCACAGGTGTACTGACATTTGGGTTAATAAAGAAAAGTATTGCCTGGTTAAAAATAATAGGCCACACTGTCTTCAGATTAAACTTTCTGAGCCATGCAAAACCTGGAGAGTAAAACTGTACATAGTGATGCTTTACACAGTTATGCTAATCACAGAAACTGTCTGAAACAGCTGAAACTGTCACAGGCGGAAAAAGAGTGAAAAAGAGGTGGTTAAGTGAGTAATGGTTGTGTCAATTACAGTTGTATTGTATCAATTACAATAGTTTTTTCACAATTACTCGATAATGTCATTATGCATGGATGCAGGGACAAAACTCAATAATACCTAAATCACTGGTTCCTAAATCTTAAATAAACTTTTTATTGTTAGAATTGTGATGATCATCATGATTTTACCCACAATGCTAACAGTTAAAAACATTCATGACATATCTGAACCACTTTTCATTTTTGGGTTACCAGGAGCCAATCACAGCAACTGTGGGCCTTAAAGTGTGCTACACACCCTGGAGACCAACTAATCACAGAGCGGGACACACACATTCACACGCACACATATGGACTCCAATTCTCCTGAAAGCATTGTTTGACAGTCGGAGGAAACCGGAGACCCAGAAGAAACCCACTCAGAGAGAACATTCAAACTCCAGACAGAAAGGCCCAGACTGGGCTCGAGTACATTAACAGGTACCATCAAGTATCTTCAGGATGACATTTAAATAATTCAAATCAACATCTGCATTTATATTGTTAAAAATGACCTTTTGGGTGTCGGACGCCAGCTGCAGGAGAGATGGTGACGCTATGGCCTGCAGAGATTCCGAAGCTCTGACTGGATCATGGAGGCTGATGTAAGCCACTGCTCGGTTCTGAAGAACCACTGCGTTCTCCTACAACATGCAATAAATCGGTGAGTATCTTTTCTTTCATATGCATTAAGTGTCTTTCACACGTCAATCACACCGTACCTTTCCCCATTCAAAAGAACCAATATTTCCTAATGATGTTCCACCCCAGGAGGCGAAGACGATGGTGCGGTCGGGCTGCCAACCAGCTCGGGTCTGAGCCGTCATGGAGGCGATGATCTGAGTCAAGACTGCAAAGCCGTTCCCCCAGTCCGCAAACACACCGTCGTACCAGCTGCCATGACGACTGCCAACAAGTACGTATCGATCTGTGAGGGTAAACAAAACATCAATGCTTACAAGACCACACGCACACACACACACTATCACAACTCTGAAAAACTGTGAAAGAAGCACAAGATAAACATATAAACACCACAAAGTGTCATACACACACTAAAAAATGATGATGATGAAGATGTAGATGCTTATTGATTATGATATTATTATTATTATTAAATTACATACCATTTCATTTTGTTTTTTCCATTTTAGCATTTTTTCACTCATTAAATAGATCTTATTTTAATCGTTTTATTTATTGTTTTACTCATTTTCATTCACTTTTTAATTTATATCATTTTAACTTCCACTTATCTTCCACATTATGATACTATTACAATTATGAGCTGTGATTATATTAGTATAATGTGAATTGTTACATTGTGTAAGAAATAATTATTTTTCACCAATTTTCTTAACACCAAAATATATTTTTTTACACATTTTGTTCACCCAAACTACATTTATTACGCTTTTGATGAAGTTTTCTGTCTCAACATGTGCGCAAGAAACAACCAGTGAATTTGGAAGAGGAAATTGATCCAGAAGACCAGTGTTTATACACACACACACACACACACACACACACAGTTATGTCTTGCACATTACAAGCACTCCACGTGCGTAGTGCGTAAATCAATCGCACATCTCATGCAAGGAAATAAAACAATTGCTCATGTAATTAGCCGCAGGCTAGAAGCAGCGCTAGGCTACGTTTGACTGACACTTACTACAGTAACAAACTCACAGAACTGACAAGTGCAAAGCACAGAGAACACTTTAAAACCCACCTGAAATAAAGTGTGCTAGACAAGTCCACGGGGAAGTTATTAAATCGGCATCAAATCATGAACAAGCAAGACTGTTAGCCGCTAAGCCAAATGCTAAAATAGCACAAAGACACAAAAGTCAAGACGAACGACGCCTTGGTGTGATTAGTGATGCTTAATTAGTGACTGGGCGACCAATTACGACAGGAAAAGACCACTGTAAATCAAGGGAGTAAATCAGCGACGCTTAAATTCACAGTCACTGACGTTCACACTCATACGAGCAGAGGTGAAAGATTAAACGCTGTCATTACGTCAAACGGTACAATTTAATCACGCTGGAGGTGAAAATGGTGGTCTGCAATTAAAAGGCCATTTTCGGCAGCCAACTGACCTGCACTTGGACCGTGGTGGAAGAGGTAAGAGATTGGACTTTAATAGAAGGAAGCGGTAAAAATGGCTGTTTCAGCTGACAGACTCAGATTTAGCTTTATTCACCCTCCGACTATTTTAGAGGATGAAGGGAAGAATGCTTAGCCGGCACTACTGTTCCCAGGGACAACGGCTTGACTATTACTAATACAACACGATAAAGCAGCGTGACAAAACAGTGGGACGCTGTTGTGTCAGACCTCTGAGATTTAAAGCCGACTTTGGGACTGGCGGAGGAGGAAATCAGAGAGGCCTGGGTTATTCTGATGAACGTTGAGCGGTTTAAACTCATTGTACAGTGAGGTCAGTGTGGCATACTTGGCCACGCCCAAACGCCAACAAAACCAATCTCAAACTTCACAATGAGTCTCAATCCTGCAAAACCATCTTGACAAAAGAGGATTGCGAACCCAATGATTGTTAACTTAACCCTTAAGTGACTTGTTACAATCCTGCTCGACGGCACGTCCTGGTGGCTATTGGAGAATGCAGCTGGATTAATTACTTGACCAGCTCGTTATCCAGTGTGGCAGCTGCAAATGATTCTGAGCAGTATTTATGTTAGAGCCACTGGTCAATGAAGTTGACTATACTTTCATGGGGAAATATATTCTCATAAGAGCACCTGAAAACAATATTTGAGTAAAAGTCTGGATATCTTACTGTACAAATGAATTACAAGGTCACCAATTCCATGAAGACCGAGTAAACGTCGTAAAGTATCCAATTAACAATTAATAATAATAAAGACAAATACAGACATTTAAAACTAATAAAGACCTGTTTCCTTATAACACCTAAATGTTTAAAAATGGCAGAACAACATAGATAAAAAAGAACAAAAAGTCTCAGTCAAACTAAATGTGCAAATAAGTGCAACCGCTTATTCTCATTCCCAATTAAGCTCATAAATAGTATCTAGCACCTTCAGCATACTGCAGATGGCGATATTGCCTTGTCCCAAAAAGAAATTAACCGTGTTTGAAAAAGATGGCAATCGTCGATCGCGCACAATCAATCTAACGATAAGTGTCCATTCAAATGAAGTGAAGAGAATAGATACTCAATGAGTAGTCAAGTAGAAAGTAAAAGTATAAAGCATCCAAAACTGCTTAAGTAAAGTAACAGTCTATACACTAAAGTACTTTTCACCACTGCTTTCATGTGTTTCAAGTTTCTTCCACAATTAACGTTCAGGATGCCATGTTTAGCTTTGGTTCCTAGAAAAGTCTTTTGTTTTGATAAACGCCATATTTTTTGGTAAAAAACCCGTCATGTGTCTCATTCCCGTCAAGCGTGACAGTAATTGTATTTGAAAATGTATTGTTGCATTCTTTATGATGCAATTCAGTTCTTCTCAAACGTACCAGGACTGGTCTTGCCTTTGATAAAGCCAATGACATTGTGCACCGTCTTGACGGATTCTTGAGTATCAATCGTGAGATTTATGAGCTTCCTTCCTGTGGAAGAAAATAGAACAAAGTTAGTCATTTGAAGCTCTGAAAATGTTTCTGTTTCAAGCATTGCAGAAACGTTAGAAAATTAGAAATATTTTTTTTATATTTATTTTTAGACTCGCAGGCCATAGAAAATGACATGGCGGGCCACATCTGGCCCCTGGGCCTTGAGTTTGACACACGTGTCCTACACTATCTTGATTTTCAAGGAAAAATGGGTCTGAGTGATTATGGGTTATGGGTTAGGTTAATACATTCTTACAAAGAAAGAGTTTTGGTATTATTTGCCTTCCTGTGTTCCAAACTCAGCGTGACCATTAATCTGCAGTCATTCCTGCAGAAGCTGTTCATTGACTTTAGGACGCGAGGGAATTACTGCTCTCCACTGATGCCTAAAAATAGCAGACGTTTGGAAACTGGACGATGGAAGCATCACCATCAGTATGTAGATGAACATGACAAAACAGAGGCTTCTGACTTCTGACATGCTGCAGCAAAAACGCGAGAGCAGAACGGTTCCCAACATTCCAAACAATCCCACACAAAGGTGTAATGTGTTGAAGGGAATGTCAATGAAGATCACTCCATCGATCTTTCTCTTAAAGCGACACTGCTGATCTGTCGAAGCTGTGGAATCTCTGCAGGATTAAGGCGGGTGGAACTGAAAATTCCATTTTAAGGAAGTCCCCAGATCCCAGGCAGATGTGCTGGCCTCAGGTGTGATTCACTGCTTTCTCTTTCCTTTTCCTGCTGATGTGAATATCAGAAGGAAATAAAGATGAGGTTGCAAGAGCTTGGAATTTTACTTTATGTATTCATTTCATACATACTGAAGCTTCATTTGGACCATAAAAAGCTTGACAAAACTAGTATTGACATTTTGTGAACAACGGGAAATTTAATTTGAAAGAATGTGTTGAAGGCGCCACTTTTATTACAGATTTATCTCTGTTAGACTTGATATGTTGCCGACTACAAAAACAAATCTAAAATATGGGAAATTTTAATAAAATTAGGAAATTAATTAATAAATAAAAAAAATAGTTGATGTGCATATATCATAAAAAAAACCAACAGATACTTTGAAAAGTATTTTTGTTAACTCAAATAAAAAAGTTAACTCTTGAACTCAAAAGTGCTTAATTAATTGCATAAATAATTATTAACAATATTAAAAAGAAGATGATGAAGACGTAGAAGAAGATGATGAACAACAACAGCAAAAACAAAAGAAAAATAACAAATAGAGGAACAAAAAGAACAACAACAAAAAAGAAGGGCAACAATAAAAAACAATAGCAATCATATTATGAAAGGAAAGAAGAAGAAAAAAAAAAGAATGTGGAGCAAGAAGAAGAAGGACAAAAACAAAAAGCAACAGCAACAAGAAAGAAGAATAAGAAGAACATTCTCAGCTTTAATCACTCCATCATGACATTTTCATTCTTCTTTCATTTACGCCGTTTCAGATTTCATCATCCGAAAAGGTTTCATCTCTCTTAAGGTTTCAAAAACAGGGTGAAGAAAGAGAAAAGCGACGGGACGGGTTTACCTCCGCGCCACAATCAATATCGCCGTAATTAAAGGAGCGGCTGCGTTTCAATAAAGCTATTCCACATGGTTTTCTGGCAGTGAGCTGTAATTGCGTAGAAATTTATTATAGTGCGAGTATTCATCTCCAGCCCCACGCCGTGTAACACAGAAGCTCATAGAATGTACTAATGTATTTGGGGGCCTCTCTCTCTCTCTCTCTCTCTCTCTCTCTCTCTCTCTCGCTCTCGATTAGATTTCTTTATGGTGCATAAATGGATGACGAATCTAGTCGACTAATGCACTGGCACGGAATATGCACAAACACACACACAATACTGGATCAATCTTTTTTTTAAAAGTGTATAGAAACAGTCAAGACCTTCACTAGCCAACGTTAATCCATTACCAGCCACCTAAACATAAGCAGAACGTTGTCGTCTGTCCTAATGCTTCACACACTAACGTATCATTTCCATAGTAGCGAGGAGCTGGTGCAATTAGGGCATGTTGGAGCGATACAGTGAGGCTTAATTGAAAGGGAATGAAATGAAAGAGAGGAGACAGATGGAAACAAATGATTTGAAACCTCTGGAGTGGTCAAAGCCCGGCCCAATCAATAAAGCACAGATTACTAGCTTCGAAGTGTTTGATCCGGTTAATGGAGGAGAGGTGCAGGCTGGGGACCGGGTCACGGATGGGAGCTCTCTGAATGAGAAGGGAAGGAGTGCCAGGAGGGAAACAGCTCTCCTTCTCTCCACAATCGATGGCGCTCATGTTGCCGCTGCCAGTTTTCCACCGACATTGATCGCTGGGCATCAGAAAGGTGACAGAAGTTGGGTTGTTGCTGCTAAGTTTTATGAAAGTTGTCAAACCCATCCTGCTCCGTATGGAATCAGAAAATGCATCACTTTTTTGTCTTTTTTGTCACAATTTTATTTTTGATTTCAGTTTTTTTTTTCTTTTGCTTTTTATTCAGTTTCGTTTCACATTTTTTTGGTTGCGTTTCAGATTCCAGCGGCTTCTGGCTCTGGTTTCAAACACCACTCTCACTCTGATTGGCCAGTGAGAATTTGATTGGCAGCACCTTGACCAGGAAGTGGGGGGTTTATAAAATAAAGCCATTAAAGCTGTATTTCACAAATTCCCCAGTTTTAAGTAATTACCACAATTTAATTTTATTGTCTTTTGTGTTCACTAACTCCAATTCCCTTAATTCATTCAGTCTACTAGGTTTATATTTTTATATTGTATTTTTGTATACACCTTTTTCTTTTTTACATTATAAGCAAATCAAATGCTAATATGTTGTACTCTTTAATACCTTGTCTATATTTCTGTTTTTGTATGATGTCACCAAGACTCGCGCAATATTACTTTAAACTGTAATAGGACAATAAAATATTTCCCCTTCTCTCCTGCTCTTTCTTCTTTTCTTTTTTTTTTTTACTTTACTGTACTTTTCTATTCTATTTTCATTGTTTATATTTCAATCAGCATCACATTGTCTTCTCAAACAAATTTTAAAGTGTTTAAAAAATACAAGTGACTGGTTTTAACATTTAAAAGCAACAGGCGTGGAGATAAACACAAACAGATAAACAAAAGTCCATCGTGCACACACAGACACACGCACGCACACACACACACACACACACACACACACACACACACACACACACAGCAGGACTATCTATTCTCAACATCTGCTTTGGGTCTTTGGCAGAAGACTTACCTTTAAGACCCATTTCCTTTTGTTTTGTCACTGATGCTGAAAATCCGTTACTTCCTATCAAGCCAAGACAACATTTCTGCCACAGAGACGGGGTCTCCAGGGCGACCATGCAAAGATAAGAAGTGATTTTCACTCAATAGCAGGAATTAGAGGCTAATAACCCCCATCAAAATCCGCAGCACAAGTCTCCCTGGACACACGCACCGCCGGAGGGAAAGTCTGAGCACTTACTCATGGCTGCATGTGCATGTCTGTGTAGCGTCTGCTCATATAAACATATGTTTTTCATGTGGTGAGAATGTAAAAAAAAAAAAAAACCTTGCAATTTGTAGCTTGTCATATTTATTTTTTAAACAAAAACATTAAAAATGTTTCAATATAATTTGGCTTGTCTGTCAAGCTAACAAAAACATCATAGTTTTATTAATGAAGTAATCTTATGATATGATAGAAGATGTCATTTGGTGTTAGTCTCAGTTCCACTAAATATTGCCATTATCTTACAAAAATATATATCTTGAAAAAATCATTGTAAACTAACTTTGAGCACAATTTTGATATGGTCCCTAGTGTCCATGTTCCATGAGAATCACCTACATCTCATTCTTTTTTTTTTTTAATCTTTCTACTATGTGCCACTAGAAACTGTATCACAGTTGTGCTCAGCAGTGAACACACACAAACCCGGAGCAGTGGGCAATTCTGACTCAACTCACAAAGTCATACTTTATAACACACAATTCTGACTATATAACTCAAGCATTTTACTTTATAACTTGCAATGATGTTTTAACTTGCAATTTAAAAAAATATAAATACTTTAAATTTTTTATTGGGATAGTAATTACTTTCTAACAATTCCATAAAAATGCACTCAATACAAATATCCATACACAAAATTAATTTTTAAGAAGTTTTTAATTGGAAAGGACCAAAGTAATAATAAACTAATTATCATGTCAAGTTCTTTCAGTTTTAAATACCACTTCAAATCGCAACTCATCCTTTATCTTATCTTTTTGATACAATTAAACATTATTTTGGGTCAGGGGTGCCCAAAAAAGTGTAAAAACTCTAGCAAGCTTGCAAGTAAAAAAGGGGATAAAAATGAGTGGAAAAGCTGGACCAAGGAAAAAATTATTCTACTCCCCTTGTGATCTTAATCTAGCACTTGACTCTGTCAGCTTGTGTGTGTGTGTGTGTGTGTGTGTGTGTGTTAGTGTGTGTGTGTGTGTGCGCGCATCGGGGCTGAAATCCGTGCGGTTTCGCGCAGCGGTCACGTGCGTTTATTACCTGCACTAGAACAGTGGATGTGAGTCCGACGTTTTGACTTTGACTGGGATATTTGATAAGTAGATTGTGAACCGAAAATGTGTGGGCAGCTCTGATTTAGGTGAATCTAGATTAATTTAGAAATAATCTACACTAATTCTAAAATTGCAGCGAAAATAATCTAGAATACAAAAGAATAACCTATGACCACCTCAAATATTTATATCCTGTTATATATATTTAAAACCTATCACCTTTAGATGAATAACCTTTCTCTGGACGCATGTACATTTAAATCCAATAACACTTTGACACATGTCATCTCTATCTGCAATCTGTGTGCGGCCTGTGACACATCTAATGTGTCTCCTGCGGGCAAATCCAATGTTACTTTTGACCTCTGAGAAAGCTCAACATGAGTGAGTGCTATAAGGTTGCTGACCAGCCCGGCTCTTGTGGTTTCAATTAGGTCCCATGGGTTCTTGCTGACTGATGTGTGTAATGGCCTTGGATACGGGAGACCAGAGCGTGGGTGACTTTAAGATGATGTGTAAAGCCTGTGTAATTCACACTCAAGAGCTAAACTCGCACCACGGAGCATACATCAGCAGGCGCTGGCCTTTCTAATACCGAAAAGCATTTCCTCAGCAGTTACAGAGTGTAATACCATTTTCTGCCTGTAGGTAGATTGCAACTGTCACTTGTGCAGAAAGCTGCTTTATAGTGAATTAGACTGAATACTGAAATATTGATCCTGAATATTGAATACTGAATACTGAATACTGAATAGAAGAATAAGACTGAATACTGTGGCTTACAGGCAACACACACACACACACACACACACACACACACACACACACACACACACACACACACACACACAATGAAGATCTTCATAAGACAGTTATTTAAACATCTGTTGAAAAAGGCAATTCCGAATCTACAAAAGACAATAATAACAGTAATCTTAAAATAACTGCTAACAGTTTGAATCTATCATTGTGGATTCTTCTTACTTTAGAATCATGAGTAATGTATTTAAAACAATGTTTTCAATCGACAGTGGATCAGTGTTATGAAAAGTTTACTTCACTTTACAGTAATTTAGCAGATGCTTTTAACCAGAGTGACTTTGTCATTGCAATTTTTCCTGTTTTATCTGGGAATCGAACTAATGACCTGGAGTTCCAAACAATGTGCAAAATGTGCATCAATACCGTGCTTAATTAACTACCGTAATTACGTGAATATAAGCATCCCCCTAATTTTTCAGGCACAAAAAAAGTAAAATAAAATTCTTATGTCTCTTTATTTCTAATGTCTCTTTATTTCTGTTATTGAGACAATAAAAGCTTACTATATACACCTACATACCGTTTCTGTTTATTTGCGATTGTTCCTCACTTGAAATATGGAAAAATAAGCATGTATATTTACGTGCATATTTGAAATTTTAATAATGATAATGATTATAAGCACCCCTCAAGTATTTTAGCATTGCCAATTTGAATTAAAGGGGATTATAAGGAGCTTATATTCACGTAAATATGGTAATTTTAAATGGTTTTATGACAGTTCTCTGTGACAACCTTTCTACTGTCATTCAACTGCTTCACAAAGTAAACACAGGTATAGCCTCGTCATAGCCCGGTTACCTGAGCCTGTAGGCATGGCCAATGGTGTACAGGGTCTTGTCTTTTCACTGGGATGAGCAGCGAGCAGAACGGCAGCCAAAGATGCTGAGATGGGCTGAACCAGAAATGGTGTCAGAGAGTTGGAATTCTCTCTCTCATCTGGAGAGAAAAGAGAAAAACACACTAAAACCCCCTATAAGACAAGATAAGATAAAGCCTTTATTCATCCTACAAATGAAACAAATATAACAGCAGCAAACACAAGACGATACAAACATGAAACAAAAGATGAAAATGATGAAGAATTTTCACAGAGGAAATACAATCGACTTATCGGGCCACGACTATTTTGGCCCAATAAAGCGGTGCGGGACACGCCCTCCACTCCACCGATTATGCCGCTTCAATTGAAAGGCCGAAATAAGTTGAGAAGTAACATTAAAGTAATATTAAACACTTAATTTTTCCAACACAAACATACAGCACAAAATTACTGTATGTTATGAAGGTGCAACTTCAGCCTACATTATTGAAATGTCCGTCCAATCTTCCCTGACAGACTGATACTGAATAAAATCATCACACACATCGGAAAAGCGAAGCAATTTATCAGAAATCTTCTCTCCTTGTTCTGTTTCTGAATGACTGAGTCTGCTGCTCGTGAATCATTTGACCATATTTATATTTCTCATTAGACCGTATTATATTCTATGATTAGACAAGATTATAATCTTGGTCCTGGTGTTCGTCTGTATTGATTTCTGCGTGCCCTGATTTGTGTCTGATGGACTTCATTAAAAATTAGCTTTTTTACATACTGCAATTTACCATCATTTTTGTTTTCACGTTGTTAAATGCTGGCAGTTCATGGCAAATTTTTCTCATTCTCCCACAAATTTGCGGCTTTTTTGCCCCAATAATGCGGTGCAAATTTGCATTATGAGATACGATTAGTTAGAGCAGGCCCAATAAAGCGGCTGCTCCGAAAAACCGGTGGCCCAATTGAGCGGAGTGGACTCATGCACGTACACACACACACACACACACACACACACGTCTATGCACATATATATGTATGTATGTATACCTAGATTAACTATACATACTGTACAGCATACACATAAATATACAGTACTTGATTAGTACTTAACATGCATTAACTAATACACGCACTTTTCACCAAATATAGCACAAAAATACATATATGCATATACATATATAGCTATCCATATATGTTTATAATGTTGCAAACTGTTTTGTTCAAAAAACGAAAAAAATATTTTCAGCTTCTGCATGATGTATTTCTCTGCTCTGAATCCCTCATATGTCAGAATTCCCTCAGCGGTGTCATTTGAATTGATTATGAATTTGTGAGAATTTACAGCAGGACTCTGAACGCCACACATGAGCAAACCAGTCTGCGAGCTTATCCAGCGGTTAGCATCTCGACAGAGTCTCACTCGTCTCCATTACAGAGATCAGACCTGGATGGCTCCTACGTTCTCCCTAAATACAGTTAAGATGGAGCCGGGGGGATTTGTGTTTAGTGATGTGAGCAAGGACGGCGCTCATAATGTATGGTAAATCAGAAGAGCAGGGAGAAGAACCTCCTCGGCCCGGCTGGGACGTCTCGCCTGGCATCAAAGCTCTTCCTCGGTGCTGATTGCAGCTCACGGGCAGTGAACTAATAGGCCTAGAGATTTTAAGTTTAAAGAAATGGTTTCTGGAGAGCCAATGGGGATTCATATGAAGGTAATGCTCCATTGATTTAGCCTCATTAAAAGGAAGAAACGGTGAGCCTAATCCTGCTTTAGGAGCAAATTTATTTAGGAGCTTCAATTTTCCAGCAGTGCTTCTGTGCCGCTGGGATGGGGTACAGTCATCCACGAATAACAATCAGTAGACCTTTCTGTTACCCGACACTCTATTACCTTCAACAGACAAACATATTCAAAGGACCCGAATTGCATCACTGCAGCTCTTGGAAAATATGCTGAGAAATTAGCTTGATTTTCTTTTCACGGGGGAAAAATCAGTGATTGCTGGGATTAAGTTGGTCGATTAAGGTAATGCTATGCAGTTATCTGCTTCTAAAGGTCATAAGGTCAACATGTGTTAAACAAAAGAATATTGTATCCAGTGTTGGGTAAGTTACTTTAATAAAAGTAATTATTTACTAATTACTAACATTGTCAATTTGTATTTAAAACACTTTTATAATTAGTGTGTCTGAAAAGTAACTGAAATACTCAAAAAGCAACTTTTGTAATATAGTATGCAACCTTCTTTCAGGTAACAAACAATATTCCTGAATAAACTAAATATATTTCGCAACAAAAAATGTCTCATTATTTTAAAATGTAAGGCAAGTACATGATAAGTAACTGTAATTAAAATACTTAAAAATGAACGTAATTTGTAAAGTAATTTGTTACACTACTTTTCAGTGAATACCTAGTTTAATTACAGTAACTTTGTGATGCGTTACACCCAACACTGGTCATATCAATGTTTTAATATATTTAACGGCTTTAATATAAAAGTAGTTCAGTGTGGTTTAATAAAGAAAAAAAGCTCAATATATTCAAACAGAGCACTACATTCAAACAGGTGGACACACAAAGAACCATGGGAAATGGAATCAGGGTGACTATAAATATGGAGTTAAATTGTGAGCCATTGTGTATTTCAGAATGTGTTTATAAAAATCCCAAAGATAAAATGATGATACAGACACGAGGTCAAAGAAGCAATGGGCAAGATGTTCGAAAGAAAAAAAAAACACAATCAGAGAAGAACAAAGCCACACGTCCTTAACTACTTTTGCCATAATGTGGCAGGAGCTATAGCCATTGGCACACAGTTCAGTGATGTGTCCGTAATGTGACGAATCACATGACACGGTCAAGCCACAGGACTTCTGGGAAAGGCAGTTCCTCAGTTTTTAGAATTAAACATCTACAATGTAGTACCTGAATGGCGTTGCAATGTTCAAATCTATACTTTTTATTCAAACACACTTGTTTCTGAATAGTTTTGAACAGTGAATTAAAAAGAAAGTTTTGAGAGAAATATAACACATAAAGTGACCTTTTCAGTGTAATAACACCTACGTGGCTTCAGAGATCCAAACTCTGCCTTTTTCACCATCATGAAAATACTTTCCTCTATATAAATATTACAGAAAAAAACAAGGTTATGACCAGTGGTTCTTATCCTTTTTCTTCTACGTCTACAGTGCATCCAAAAAGAAAAAAAAAAACAAAAATCAAAAACTAGTTCAAAAGTACTTCTTGGCATCACAACCCATCAGGTCGTGCTCCATCGAGAGACTGTAAAACAGTATTTAAGCACATTTATTCTCTTTATGTCAAGATCCAGTTTCTCTTTCTGATGAGATTTTTTCTATTTTTCTATTGTTTTTATTGGTGGATACAATTCACTGATATTTAAATAATGATTTACATACATTTAAAAAATCAACAATATTTCTAATAAAATTAAAATAAATATAATAAAAATATTCTCACCTACATTGTCAAACAAACTACTGATATAATTAAACTACAGAAAGTAAAAGAAAAATATGTGACTGGGAAACTGTATGTGTGTGTGTAGGTGTGTGTGTGTGTGTGTGTGTGTGTGTGTGTCATTTCATAATGAAATTATTTTAACCAGCAACACACTTTTATAATTATTAAAGTTACTGTGGTGAGTAGAATATGTGTCATAGAAACGTGATTCTAAAACCTCAGCGAGAAGAATAACTCTCAGAACATTTTTCTTTTTTAGCAAACAAGCCTCCCAGGAAGAGTTATTTACTGAGCGCGATTACCCACCGGGCTTAGACTCATTCCCTGCACAGTGATGCTTATGAGATATATATTACAGGCCTGTGGAGGAACCTTATGGGCGCAGTTCAGACTCAAACATTCCAGTAGTATTCGCTCAGGATTCATTTGTTAAAAATCAAATCTGTCAGATAGACTGAAATTGTGACTTAGCTATGGTAAATCCAACAAATATGTAAAAAAAAAACTACCAGGCCATACTTTATGTCAAACAAACTACTGGCGTGATGAACATACTGCAAATGAAAAAATGTTTTTTTTTTTTTTTTGCCACTACATGTTTCTAGCATACTGTAAAGTGAACGAAATAGATACAATTTTGATGTTTTTTTTTATTTTATTTATTTCAGATTCACAAATGGTCTATTAGAAGAAGAACATACAACAACAACAACAACAACAACAACAACAACAACAACAACACAATACACAGCGGTTTGCAATCTCTTTAAAGATTTTTTTAAAATATTTTTTTGATCAATAATTAGTCAACAATCAATAATTATTGATCAAATAATAAAACAAAGAATTAAAACTTAAAGAAACATTATCTGATCAAATAAAAATACAGAGCTCATAATAATGATAATTATTATTTTAATTGAAGAAAATAAATAAAACATTTTAACAAACAGAATAAATATATAATTAGCCAAGTGTATATGAACTTTTTATACTGCAAACATTATTTGCTTAATTTTTAGTGCATTATTTACTCATTTTATATTTAAAAATTGATTGAGTTCTATATATGTTTGTTTAGCAGATTTAATTAAATCAAGAGCGCATTTTCCCCAGAAGCCATACATATGAGGATTTACATGCAAATGGAAGACAAAGAGCAGTTTATTAATTTCCATAAAGACAATGGCAGCAGATTTCATGCAGAGCATTCACTCGTCTTTTAACTTCAAGTGTTTGTGCAGTTTTGCTTACAGCACTTCAGCTCTTTCATGTGCCGAATCTGAGATTTGAAGAAAATCTTCGTCAATATGCTAAAACGATGTTTAATCTTCCTTTATAGTGTGATTTTCTGGAAACATAATTGTAAGATTTTGCTCATAATTGCTCATAATGTGCTGGATTTCTTTGTTCTTTCTAGGAAAGCTATTTTGTAATAATTATTAGCTGCTGTTTCTTTAGCATAATTTCGATAAAGCTTGACTTTATCATCAAATTGTATGCATATAATTACAGCAGGTAGTCGCCCCCTTTCTGCTGGTTTTTCTATATAAAATCACAGTCAAAATTAAATGTCACACATTTCTAAAAATTACACAAATGAAATTATTATTATTATTATTATTATTATTATTATTAATATTTTTTTGTAGCAATTGCCAGCGATAACAGACTCAGATTCCGGCTTAGATCTTTTAATTTTGCAAAATAATAAACGCATGGGCTTTTAATTTTTACCTTAAGCAAACACAGGGCGCAAACAAAGTCTCACACAATCTCACAAAACACAACAGACAACATAGCCTCAAACTAAAGAAAACATACTTGAATTGCAAATAGATTTTGGGTACTGTCAGAACACAAGTCTCTTTTGCTTGCAATGCAGTGACTTAGACCATGTGGTCGAAATAATGTATGAGTTGAGGAATAATTAAGTTAAATTCAAGAACTTTATTCACAAAGTCTAACAAAAAATGAAAGCGCATATGATGGTTTGGCAGACTTGTCTCAGCCTGAAGGCCAAAGCTCAAAAACCTTATCAATGACAAGAGTTTTGCTAATTCGCTAATCTACATTAACCTTTTACACTTTTCACACTGATCAGTAAAAACTATCTAGTCTTCACAACTTACTGGTCAGTATAAATAGTCTGGTCTCTCGTACACATAGTCTTTAGCCAAACACAATTGGTTTAAAAGTGTGTTTATACGTACATTCTAGATAAGAGTTAACCTATAAACAAACCTGCTTCATAGTTATAAAATATATACATTTGCTTGTTCACAACAAATATCTGGTCCATTTGTAGCAGTTTCATTTTCCTCCAAATGGATAAAAGCCGAACAAATCTTACAACCAATTCCCCTAATAAATATAATATTTTATATTAAATAACATATTTTGCACATATTTCCAATGTTAAAGAACACATCAATACTAATTTTATGCAGTTTACTCATGTGTTGCTTCATCTCGGTTTAAGCTGAAGAAAAGAAACTGGTGAGAGTGTGTGAGCGAGCTGATGATCATGGCTCTTTTGACTTTTATGAGATCAGCTTAACTTTCACCACAGGCCTGATGAGATTCCTAACTCATCTTACTTTTATTTCTCACAGATGGCAGATTGAGCATCAGCAGCAAGCGTATGGTGTTTGTCTGTTTGGCATGTGCGTGCCACTGCCTCATTTACACAGGATTCAATACGGCCATTGACATTCCGCTCCACGGACGAGAAAGATGCTCGAGCTGAAGTTGGTTTGAGGTGACATTGCTCCTTTGGATCGCTGGGGAATTTCTCAGCAGACAAAAATAAAATCTGATCTGACTCCATTATGCGTTTTGGAATAGGCACTTCAAAACGTTCCCAGACTTCCTGTGAAGCGCTTGAGGAATGTGTGTGAATTTGTGCATAACGTTCTTTATATCTTTCCACGCAATGAATTCGCCCTCTAGATGTGAGCAAACCAATATATCATCTGGTGACCAATGTGTGTCGCACACAGTGTTGAGAATGTTACTTTAAAAAGTAATTACAGTTAGTTACAGATTAGTAGTTACAGATATTAGTTACTTCTCACAAATAGTAACTAGGTTTGTTATTGAGCTACATTGTAATAAAAGTAACTAATTAAAAGGGAAGTTAGCTATTGCGTACACTGCAAAAAAATCCACATAAAAAATTTGGAAAAAAAAAACAAATCAAAATGAGTAAAAAAAAAATTAAAATTTTACTAGAAAAAGCACGACCCATTATCTTGAAACAAGCAATATAGATTCATTTAGTAAATTAAAATTAGTTAATTAATCAGATTAAACTTCTTTCTTAATTTTAAGATAGTTAATTTATCCAGGAAGAAAAAAAAAACAAGATTTATTGCTTTCTATTACTGTATTTCAATTTAATATGTTTTAATTTGGCTTGTCAAAAATGTATATTTTACAGTTTAAAAAGTAATGACATTGTTTTCTATGTTTCCTAAAAAATGTAACGTCTTTAGAAACGTCATTTATTTATAACTCCGCTATTCCCATCACTGATCGCATAAGACTTAAGAAAGAAAAAGAAGAGAAGAAATTCCAGACAGCATCTTCGCAAACAGGAAGAAGCTGCCGGAAGCTTCTGTGAGAACCATAAAACATGGATGAGGGCCCTGGTCTCCTGTCTGTCAGTCGCGGTGTTTAGAGCGTCTGGATTTTTTTAATTGACCTTTATTTTGCTTGTATGATTGAGTCTGGGGTCTCAGCAGACCTGGGGGACACAAACTTTCGTTTAATGATGATTAGCTTTTAATGATTGCTTAATAGCCAATTGTGCTCTCACCTCCAGGAGCCGGATACAGTGCACAGATCATTACAGGCCATTATTGTCACACATTTTCAACATTTTGAAGCAACTGAATGTGAAAAAATTTATGTTGGATATAAACATCTGTTGAACAATTCGGGATTGTTTAGTGGGACACACACGTTGATGTATTCACTACAAAGTCACAATTGACTTTTACCTCAACTGCTGCTAATTTTCTTTTTCTTTTTACAAAATAAAAGTCCCATTTGGTAAGTTACGTTACCCATTGTTTAAGATCTTAGTGCTTACATGCATATACATGTATGTACGTGTGTGTGTGTGTGTGTGTGTGTGTGTATAAAGTATAAAAGTATTTACAGTAAAAACTACAAAGAACACTGCTAATAGAACTTGCCTATGACAGGCATACAAATATGAATAATACATTTTAAAGTGGTCCTATTGTTTAAGATAATGTAGTATTTTTCTTTTAAACAATCCTCCTTCACTCGTTCCTCAAAGAACAGCCCAATCAACAGGTCTCAAAATTGCATCTGTAGTAAAAGCTTTACACCCTATAATGAAAGTGCCAGCAAATTGTCATCTTAATCTGATTTGCCTTTGACCTGCATGGCAACAGATAGATAAAATGTGATTGGTCAATAGCTTTAATACAAAAAAGTTGCATGGATTTGGCACCACCATTATAAAAGCTATTAAAGGAAAAATATAATTAACAAAATATTAACATAAATATATCAAAAACAACACATTTAACAACCATAACTAAATGTTGCTTTTGTACAATTACTCTCAGCATGTATGGACTATAGACTCATAAATAATTTACTAATTGGACTTTAGTAACGTTTCTGTCAAGTGCTAAGTTATACTTAGTATAACTACTAAGTGCAATAACGAAATGGCTAATTTGGCAATGTGCAATACAGTTCTAGCTCCATTATACACAAATATTTATACTGTACTGCAATACTGTGCAATACAGCCTTATACTTCTATTTTATCCTATCTTTATATTCAATTTATTTTGTCTTGGATATATACTTAGATTTTTATTCATAGTACCACGACTCCAAGGCTGCTACAATTCCGTTGTACCGTGTCAATAATGACAATAAAGTGAACTTGAACTCATGAAACTAGTCTTGTTTTATAACCACAACTGGTCGAAGATATCCAATTCCTGTAGTATTAACTTTAACTTTGCTTCAGCATGGCTGATCGGTGCTTTGTTGTGCAATTTCAACGTTGCATTCCTGCCACCACAGAGCGTCACACCGCTGTCACATGTCAAGACATTTTACATCTAATAGTCAAATTAATCAAAACCCTTCCTCTTCCTGTTTCCGCTCAGGGCGAACAAACCCCAGTCTTCATTACTGGCCAATTGCGAGCTGCAGGCGTGTGTAAATTCAGCTTGTGGCTATGGCCATAATCACCACGCGCTCAGTATGCTGAGAGAGGATTTAGAGCCAGAGGTCTCGCACAGAGGCACAACTTTAAATTCCTGTCTGGTAAAATGATTCCCTGTTTGCTGAGGCTAAACTGTAGCCATGTCTCTGGAGATCTATGGCAGGGACCGGGCCCTGCGGGAAAGGATGGAGAGTGAGGGCCGGCGCTGGAGAAGTGCTGGACCAGAGTAAATAACCGGATGCTTCTCCTCCACACGCTAAAAGCTGAGAAACAAGGAGATGGACGACCTGGATGCTGAGGAAGCGAATTAGACAGCACGCCAGTGTTAAACCTTTATCGTTCTTTATCAGACACCAAATCTTTATCAAATCTCTTATAATCGTTTACACAGCTCACGGATATTAGCGGAAAATGGAGAGCTGCTGGATTGCGCCGCATGAAGGAAGGAATGCTAATTGAATCATTTCTCTCTGCATTGCTTTACGATAAACCAATGCGGATTAGGAAATTTATCAGGTAAATGGTCCTAAAACATATTGAATGAATCGGATTTCCTATTCAGAATTAATAATTAATAAAATGGTCCAAAATGACATGTGCACATGAAAAAAATAAGAAAATAAAAACTAAATGAGGGAAAATAAATCAAGTACAATTATCTGCCAATCAGAAGGTGATAAATGTAATTTAAGTAAGACGTAAGACGGCTTGAAACAACTCCTATATTCTTAAAACAAGCAAAATAATCTTTTACTCTTAATGCAGAGCTAGTTTATTCCTCTTGTCCGAAAAAAAACAGATTTATTGTGCAATTTCAAGATCTTTTGACTAGTCAATAATTTGTTTTTTGGAGTGAACCAAGTGTTTACAACCACTTTGTCAATTACTAAACGTAATATACACTTTGGATAACATAAAAAAAACTAGTGGCACTGTGGCGTAGTCATCAAGCCTCAACGTAGACGCCTTTCCGTGGAGTTTGTGTGTTCACCAAGTGCTTGCGTGAGTTTCTTCTGGGTCTCCAGTTTCATATTACAAAGCAAAAATATGTAAGAGAATTTGAGTCTTCTAATGGACGAGTGTGTGTGTCCTGCTCTGTGATTGGTCCGACTGCATTAGCAGTATGTGTGTCCCACCTTCAGGTCCAGAGCTGCTGTTATTCTGAAGGCTGGATATCAGTATAGTTTTTATCTATTCATTTATTTTTGTTTGTTTGTTTATTATGATGTGTGCAGTGCATTGTGGTCATGTTTGTTTGTTTATTTGTTTGGATTTGTTGCTGCTGTTGTGACGTGAAATTTCCCAACTGTGGGACTAATAAAGGCTTTTTCAATTCAATTCAATTCAATTTAATTCAATTCAATTTTTGGACAGTGAACTGTCAGGGTTTGGAGTTCCGGTCCACATCACTTCCTTGTTTTCTGCCACCAGGTGTGTTGTGTTAATTTGTAACAATTATTCAATTTTCCTAGCCAGGTGTTGTGTTTTCATGTGTTGAGTTGTTTTGAATGTTCCGTTTCTCGTTGTGTCCTAATTTGCTCTTGTATTTAAGACTGGGGTTTTCCTTTGTTTAGAAGGCTCGTTTTTGAGAGTTTTAAGAATTTTGGGTTTTTTTGCTTTTATGTGTTTGCTTTGTTTGTTTGATTTAATTAGCCATCCTCATGTCTGTTGCGTTTGCTTAAATTGGTTTGGTACTCCTTGAGTCTGTTGCGTTGCCTGATGTCTCTCATTTTCCTGACATGTATTAATGTTAACGTTAACTTCAATTGACTACGAGTTCTGTTTCTGTTTTTCGATTTTTAAATAGCAATCACGTCCTTGCATTTCGGACGTATCCCGAATGTACACTATCAGTCAGAAGTTTGGGGTCACCTAGACAATTCTGTGTGTTCCATGAAAAGTCACGCTTTGTTTTTTTAAGAACAAGAATAAACTGTTTCTGTTTCACATGAAAGTTCTCTATTTCTGGCCATTTTGAGCGTTTGATTGATTGATGCTCCAGATTCTCAACCTGCTGTAAGAAAGGTCAATTTTAAAGCTTCTTTAACCAACTAAACCGTTTCCAGCAGTGCTTTTTTTTTTTTTTAAATAAGGACATTTCAAAACGACCCCGATACATGACAGTGGACAATTTTTTGTCCGTCTTCCTTTAAAAAGTACAGATCTGTTTGTAAAAGATACCACATGCAATTCATATATTTTTCTCAGTGCATTAAGGGCAAACGTTTCCCCAACTGACAGCTCTCACATCACCACGAGGGTGTTAAACCGCCAGAATCCCAGCAGAAAGACAAGCCGGACCCTCCAACCCTGATAAGACACTCCTGCCCAGCAAAGGCAGGGGGCAGCTTGACCTTCTGAAGTAGATGGCAGAAAGCTTATGGCCTGCAGAGCTGCTTCCTGCCCACCTTCCAAAAAACAAACTAAGCCCTTACTGATTTTACAAATCCAGGACAAAGGAATTATCTCTTTTGTCATAAAAGAGAAAAAGAAAAAACCAAAGTCGAATAATGAAACAGGGCTATTTTGAAATGCATTGCGTTCAATGAAAAGGAACTTGTGGTTTAGCACGAGACAGACATATTAATCACGGCGTTTGCTGCGGTTGAGACCACCTTGATGGCCATGCAATTTCCTCAACTCGAGTCCCTCGCACACTTTGGCAATCGCACTCCGACAAAGAGCTAAAGAAGTAGAAGCAACATTTCCATAATGTTATTGACCGAGTGCCACAATTCTGTCTGGAGTGCAATGCTCCTTCTGTTTTATTTGCATGTCTATTAGCTGGAATACCAATCAAATGATAGCGATGGAAGAGAAGGCAATTTTCAGCATGAGTGCATTTCCAAATGCTCATTGGTTTAAGGGCAGGAAGTAAAGAGAACATATGAGGATTGACTGAGAGAAGGGTGGCACTGCAAAGAAAGTCTCCTGAGAACCTCAAGCCCCAGTGATCTTCTTCAGCCAAACCCTGTTGGAAATACTCGCCATTTCATGAGTGAAGTACATATTCGTATACTGAATTATATATTCATGTGTTGTTTTTTGGCACAAAAGTCTCATTTTGGTGAGGATTTAAGACATTAAGTGGTTTGGATGGAGTGTTTATGGGGATTGTATTGAGATTCTGATGGCTACAGGTCTCTCTAGACGGAAATACCAGGCAGCATTAAATCGGTGGAATTCAAATTCCTCCGCAGAGAAAATAACAAGATGAAATAATAACACAAAAGGGCTTGTCAGAGCAAAGGGAGAGATGGGAGTGATTCTTCGGAGTGACACTGCTCGTGGGTGTTTCTGCTTCTGAAAGCACTGGTAAGCATTTGTTCATTAAAGACTTCAACATTGGTTCCATTGCTATGGGATATTTAAATAAATATGCAAATGACTACATTCCTATTCAAAGACTTCTTTTCACTTCAACAAGGTTTCTAAATAACCCAGAGGACACAATCCTTTCCATTTGAATAAAACCACCTGTCAGCAACTTAAAATTAAAACGTAAAAATTGTTTGATGTCGGCCACTTATTTTCTGCTATCTCACTTTGCACTGGCTATAAAATGTTAGCGGAATTATACTAAAAAAAGAAGGAATAAAAAACAACACTAAATTAAAAGCTTGGAGTCGGCAAAGGAGCAGAGGAGTAATAAAGATGGTGATGCTTTTTATGACCTCACATTTCCTTTCTGTCCTCCAGCGCATTATCGACTCGTTTCTGAAAGATCGGTAAATATGACCAAAATAAACAGAATAAATACAGAATCGCAGCTCAATAAAATACACTGTCTCGAATCAAGAAATTGACTTTTGGCAAATTCTATCTGCTAAAATTGAACGCAAGGTGTCTCAAAGTTTGCCTTATATTTGTTTAATACAATTTTTTTCTTTTACCATAGAATTGTGAGTACATTGTATTCAGGTAGCAAACACAGTGTAATGTGTACTGGAATCACACTGGTTATCAAGTACCTAATTCAATCTATATACATACCTATGCAGCTCTTAAACAAAATATAGATTTACACACAGTAGCACTATTATATGTGGGATCCAATATAAAAACTCACAATAAAAAAAGATCTGACCTTTGTTTTGTGTGCATCAGAAAGAATGAACACACTGAATATATCCCTTTACCCAAAAACAAAACAACCACAAGGACAATAGTTCTACTGAATAATTAATTCATCTCTCAACCACCACACAGCATCAGACAACATCACTGTTCTATCACTTCTAGCCGAGTGGTTGGACAAAGGGCATTAGTGAAGTGAGAACAGGCACAAAACATCTGCTAGAACATCTGTTTGCAGGCCCCGTCGTGCCCTGACTCTAAGGCCTTCTGTAAGCCCAGACTATCACTCCAGTAATGACATGTCCCAGTGATCAGCCGCTGTGGAGAACCAGGGTCAGCTATGGTCGCACAAAGGTCTTCTGTCATGGGCAACACTTCTACTTTCAGAAGTAAAGACAGTGGTTTCAGACAATGCACATGTTATTTCTTTGGCCGTGTGTGTGTGTGTGTGTGAGAGAGAGTGAGCAAAGATAAATACATTTTCAAACAGACTCGGTGACACCCATAAGAAGTGAGCGATTTTTTAACTGCTGGTAGAAATGATTTCAGCACCACGGACAGCGCACCACATATGAAACATTGAGAGATTCGGAAACAGAAACAGTGGCCAATCTACAACTCACTGAAAGTTTCATAACCATGAGCAGTGCACATTCAAATTTAAATGTTTTTTGTCACCTACAAATTATACAATATCACGACACGTTGGACATTTCAGCACCAGGGACAGCGCACTAATACTAAAACTGACACATTGAAAGTTTCAGAACTATGGTCAGCGCACCTTATATGACGCACTGAAAGTTTCAGAACTATAGACAGCAAACATACCCAGGAGTTTACACATTTTCAGAACCATGGACAGCTCATGCTGCACTTGCTCTGAGTGAGATTAGAAGGACAAACAACTGAACAGCAAGAACAAATATTGTGTTAAAAACGTTTTGAAACCATTGTTTATACTTGTAACGCATTATCTCTTTGGTTGAATAAAGTACAAAATCATAAATATCAAAGCTTTGGTAATATTATTTTATATTTTACCATTGATTCAAACTTCATTAAACATCCCAGAAAAAACATTGTGCATATTTAATTTCTGATCTGATTGAATTAATACGATTTTTTGTAGTGTTTTTGAGGCAATCGTAGACACTTACATGGTTCAGAATTGTCCACTGATGATGGATTTCCTCCTGGATTTAGTGTCACACCAAAAGTCCTGTTTCCAGCCGGTGCATCACAAGGATCTACATACAAAAGAAAGCCACCAAACCCCACCTCTGCTAGGAAATGGAGCTATGAAAAAAAAAAACATACACGTGATTAAAAAATAAATCACACAAGCTTTTATATTAAACTGTACTACATGGCATACTCATGATAAAGCTTGACACATTAAACGACTGTAACACAGGGCAATAATGAAAAGTCTGGCCAACCAGTTTGTCAGAGTTGTTCTGGGTTAGTTTTCTCTTTGGCGCCACAGCGTAGGCGGACATTGCTGTAGCAAAATTAAAGAATGTGTCTCCTGTCACATTCTCAAATAAGATGTTCCACAAGGAAGGTGTGCCTCCTAAAATTATACTAGCTAGTTTAACTGAAAAGCCTTTCCCAATACTAACACAAACACAATATATGAAAGATTCTAATGTGATAAACAGCCAAATGTTACACTGAAAAGAGTGTCTCATTGGATCAAAGCAAATTTTTGCGTCAACTTAACATGTTTACTTTGAAACGAAGTAACTATCCACTACTTCGTCAATGAAAAAAAAAAACATATTTGAATCAAATTAAATTTTCAAGTTGAATGAAATCTCAAATTATACTTTTTCTTAAAGTTTTCTCTTCAGAAGGGTTGGAAAACAGATTCACCACCCTAAAATATGCATATATTTGCATCCTTTGTTGACAGGGGCTTGTGTACTAACAGGATGAATATAAATAATATTAATGCTTATAATAGCATCTAACATTATAATAAATTATCATAAAATCTGAAGAGAAACCCATGTGTCTTGACCACTGAAGTGTAATGAGGTGAAACAACAACGTATTCAAATAAGTTTCATTATAAAGAGTGAAATAAAATTTCAATTATAAAGAGACTCCAATCAGCAGAAAATCTGATCTATTGGTCCATTTAACAAACAGGCAGCAACCACACCCTGTTATGGGAATGGCAAACAAGTAGAAATGCATAATTTGCATAATTACTTTATTTAAACATCTATAATCTCCTATTAAGAAAAATCGCTTCAATTGCTCCTTCTTACAACAAAACAAAATCATGAAACATGTTTAAGATTAATTTTAAAGTTAAAAAAAGTTAAAATATTGCGTATAGCACATGCAAGCTTCTCATTGGCCAATCCAAGAAACAAGGTCTTCTTTTTTCATCACCATCTTCAGCTCGAAACCACATTTTCACTTTACTTTAAGAAATGCATTTGCTTTACACCACAAGACTTACTTTTAATTTAAGTCAAAGCATTTTACACTACACTGATAGCTAGGCAGAAAATTAAATGTTCTGAGTTAGATAAAAAATATAAAAGCTATAAAAGCTTTTTTAGAGTAACGACACACCTTATGCAGTATAGTTAGGTAATTTTGTGGGTTTGATGACCAATGAAAGAAAATCAAAAAGTTAAAGACTTTGTTGTGATTTGATAAAAACTCCCCAAAAGTCATTCGTTAATTATTTAGGCAAATACTTGGTTTGTTCTTTATTTGAGAGCAGTTCTTTATTATCAGCCCTCTGAAATTTTTACAGAGTGACAAAGCTAAGCAAGACTCGCAGTCGTGATAGAACAGGATGACATGGCGCTCACACGGCACTGGATATTTATATCATCTGAGTCACTCCTAAAGGTCCCAGTTCGCCTTGAACATCTAGTCAACATCTTCACCGCAACTGCTAATGATGGTGTAAAGCATATGAGCAGCCACACTTGATTTCTGCTGATCTTGCGAGCAGTGTCAGTGTGTCTCTCAGACAAGCGCATTAAGTGTGAAGGCAGACGCACAACAGGGTGATGTGTAAATGAAACTCCCTGGCACCTGACATCCAGGAAAAAACCCAGCGAGGTTGTGTTCCTCAAGCAGGATGAAGATAAACAGCTTTGTGATGCACAGACTGGACGTTTTTCTCGACCGTCTGAGAAAAGACTTCACAGATAGCAATCAACACCTTGTATGTGTGCTGCGAGGATAAGGCAGCTGACGATGCCACCGCGGATCAGACCCTTAAATGCCAACGAGCCAACATCTTGTCCTTTATGGTATACAGAGGAGCTAAACACACAACACTTGACATTTACTCATACCCTGATGCACACGACGCTTCACGGAGGATGAGTGGTGCTTCAGTTCGGCTTCTGTTAACCTTGAATCAGGAATACTTTTAACTTTCTTCCAGTGATTTTAAGCCAAAATTGTGTTCTATGCTTAATGTTCATGATCTCTAGCAACATGTTTGCCTAAAACTGTTGGGTTATTGAGCAAAAATAGATAATAGATAAATAAAAACAAATAGATAAATAAAAAGAGAGAGAGAGAGAGAGAGAGAGAGAGAGAGACAGACAGACAGACAGACAGAGACAGACAGACGGACAGACGGATGGATGGATGGACGGGTGGGTGTGTAGATGATACTTAGATAGATAGATAGATAGATAGATAGATAGATAGATAGATAAACAGACAGACAGACAGACAGACAGACAGACAGACAGACAGTTATTCAAAATCAAAATGATGATGATGATGATGATACAATGATAATACTAGTAAGTTATTTATCCATCTATCCAGTATTTTATTTATAATGCACTTTACATTTGAGCAGAACTCTCAAAGTGAGAGTTTTCACTTATAAATTTTCACTTACGCTATATAAAGCAAATGAAAACACACTGAAAAAATGTAAATGAAATTTACTTCAATATTTGCACTTTTGTATTAGGTTGTAAAGCTAACGTAAGCTTTTGTCTTCTGTGGTAGAGCAGCATGAGTGACACGAATGTTTCATAACCCTCAATCTCCAGACGAGGCCTTCTAGAAGAGTGTCATTTTCACACGCAACCAGCCAAAGCATCAGGAACCGTCACAAGTGTTGTTTTACTGCGACAAGAGACACAAACACACACTAACGCCTTTCAGGATCTTACAGAAAAGTGACTTTTGAAACTGAAATGGAGTCCATCGTACTTTGGCTGGGAGGTAAAGTGATGCGGGCCAGTGGAGGAGTGTGGATTGCGACAGAAATGGCAGATTAAGGTCTGGGATCAAAAGAAGGCATCATTTTCTCAGCTAATTGTCTTGAGAGGAGCAGTGAAAAAGCTTGATCCTTGCAGACTGGGTGTAAGCACTCGCTTTAAAGAAAATCAATAACTCTTCCCAAACAAATGACAGCTAAGAGTGTCTGGCACACGGCCAGAATGCAAATCAGACATTTATTCCCCAAGAACACAACTTTTCTAATGAAGCTTATGATGGCAGATAATCGGAGTTTTAACCAAGAAATGATTAATGAGAAGCTGCTTGAAAAATAATATAAAATCACACATTTTCTGAACGGCTTTTCCATTTCCTGGTACAGGAGTTGAAGAAAATCCCAGCATCTTTGAATGTAAAGGTGTGATGAACACCAACCAATCACAAACCGGGATTCATAATAAGCTACTGTTCCACCTAAATAAAAGTTGATTTTTTCATTACTTTCATTTAAATTTAAATAAAGGGACAACATTATCCCTAGGTCGTTTTTTACCCAACCTATGTATTTACTCGACCTATTCATGAGTTTTCATTCTTTACAAACTTACTGTAAAACATGAGGTCTTCATTTTCTTTATATTTTAAAATTTGTTATAAATATAAATGATATTTATACTAAAATAAATCATTGCCTTGTATAAATTACAGTTACTACAATTGTAATATTTACCTATTTATTATTTTTTGCAGCATGTTCATATTTCTAACTGGTGACTGTTGTTATGAAGGACACAATATTTCAAATGAACATTTATTTATTCTGGAATAATATTTCAGTCTGTTTTCATCCACATTACACATGTTAAGTTTTTTGGCGTATTTTAAAAGTGTTTACTATGTTTGGCCCTGGACTAAAGGCGTGCATTGACTTTTGGTCCCTGGAGTTATTGAGTTTGACATCCTTGATGGAGAACGTCTTAGATTCAATGTGCCCAATCTATAAGTCATATTCCATAGAAACACATTACCAAACTGCCTCCCAGTTATAGGACATTGTACTTGCAGTTTGTTAATAAATCAAAAATCCACAGTCCATTAAAAATGTTTCCTGCAATAAAATGTCACATCATATCTGCTTAAAACTGCTATACAGTGATGGAATACCTAATAAATGAACACAATATGCTGTTTTGTAAAAGAATAACTGCATTTTTACTACCACTTTAAAAAAAAAAAAACAGCCGGTGTTTAGTAATGGACAGTAATTATAGACTGATCTTATACATCACTCCAGGGAAATTACCCTATTGACAATATACAAAATCAACAAAGTAACCCAGGGTCTTTCCTCAATGTCAGATGCACAGTCCTACTAAAACATAGTCACATCACAACGTACCGTCATTTAACAGAGAGAGATTTCTTTTTGCCAACCTTTGTGAAAAAAGATTATTCATTTTTTGCCAACAAATGTTTATGAAAAATATATATGTAAATGTGGTGTATATTCGTATATACAACAAAGAAGAACAAAACAAATGATCAAATATGACCCAAATTAAGCAAATATTAATATTTTCTATATGAAATAAATAAATTAAGATTTATACTCAGAGATGCTGCTCGAGTTCCACCCTACTTACTTTTTTGATTATTCAACATTAAATTTCAAACCATCTGCACAACAATTAAATTACGGAACAAACAACCTGCTCGATATTTTATCACGATTGAATGCAACTTTAATAATTACAATTATCTGTTGGTCTAATGAGACTAAGTAAATTTAACCCAAGCGTCAGTGACTGACTAGCATCTCCTGGAATGAATTAAAAAAGCGCGTTACGTGACACGAATGTAAAAGTTTGAATCCTTCATGCTTTAGAGACCAGACATTGTTTTTATTGTCAAAAACAAACTGTTCTTATTAGTGTTTAACACACGTGTAACATTTTTACGTTATTTTGTATTTACACTTTTTTTTTATGTTGATTTAAATAATTACTTATCAGGGTCAACCAGGAGCGAGCAATAATAATGTTCATATTTCACATTTGCATTTCTAAACATGTAACAAGTGGATTTACTGTAATACTTTACCTTGTAAAGCAAAGGTGCTTTTCCTAGTTTTAGCAAAGCGATTTTATTCGTCACGTTCTCCCTGGTTTGGATTCGTTGCAAATCCTCCAGACTTCCATACTGGACGTCCACCAATTCGGCCTTTAAGGAAGAAAGAAAGAAGAGTTAATTCATAGCCGCGTCTCTTGTGTCTGCGTGCGAGGAATAACAATTCTCTGATTTGTAACTTTGTGACTTGCAACTCACCCCATAAAACTAGTAGTGGCATTCATTAAAGATAGCAAGGCATGACTGAAAACAAAGTGAACATCTAGTACATATATTAGACCTGGATCTATAAATCATTGGGAAGATGCTGTGTGTGTCACAGATCCAAATGAATTCACGGAGGCTTATCTTTGTCATTTTTTATAAAACTGGAATCTGCTTTGTGGGTTTAAGAAATCTGCGCATGTCTGACTGACAAGAGCTGATGATGTGAGGTCAAGTGAAGAGCTGGTTAAGGTCTAAAGACACCATGTGAAAACGCTTTCTACCACTGCTTGTCTCATTTTACATTAAGCCAAGAGGGAAATGAAGCACGGCGATGAGATGGAACTCTCTAGCACATTTACAATAAGCATGCTTTTATTTAAAGCCACTTACATCACATACCATCATTTACATGTTAGAATTAGAATGTATAGAATTGAGCACGTGACCTTTCACCTTGACCTCTTGCTTTATTGCTAATTTGCGTCGATAAACACAGTATTTACTCGAAAATAGGCACTCCGCAATTATAAGCACCCCTCTGATTATTCAGGCACAAAATTAAATTTAAATATATATATTTTATGTATATATATGTTTTTACCCTTACAGTTCTGGCTAAATTACATTAAATTTATGCTTTACATTTTTTTTTTTTTTTAACAAACCTACCGTGTGACTTGTATTAATTCAATGTCGTATTTGAATAATAGTTTAAAAAATCGATTCTTCTAATCTACGTAATATCGAATCTAAAATGGGCGTTTATAATTATGTGCATTTTTGAAATCGGTGATTATAATTACGCTACAAGATTTTGAGAGTCTAAGATCGAAAAAACGGGTTGCTTATATTTGTGTAAATATGGAAATATAAAGCATTCGAAAAAAGCAGATGTTTATAAAAAAGTGTTATCGCATTTTTATGCGATCAAATCGGATACAAAAATATCCATATTAACTGACGTCAAGGAACCAAGGCAGCGTTTTTTACAGACGTGCCGTCATTACGTTAATGAAATTATCGAGAACTTTAACAAATTGCGCCTCTCGACCAGCGACGTCTCCTGATGTGAGTCATCTCACACTTGGCGAGTCGAAGCCGCTGGAGAAACAATTGTTTTTGCATCTACTTGATTGAGAAGTGGAGAGAAATATCCAGCCGTTAATTAAACATCATTTAGCCGAGATTGTTAAATATCATCCCAATCATGGCCAGCTATTAAAGACCAGACAGAGCTACGACAACCCTGTTTGCCTTTGTATTCCGCGGAGGTGATGAAAGATGATCACAGCTCTCGAGAACACAAAGGTATTCCGAGCACATTCCTTTTGAACATTCCATTGATGTGACTTTGAGCTTGACTCGATTGACTTTTTTCTAAATAGCCATTTGAGACCACAACACTAGCCATGTTAGCTTTGTCACGCTGTTGCAGAATCATTTCATCACTTGAAAACTTCACTTTTAATACAACATCATCTGGTCTATAATGAATACAACTGTAGAAAAAGCATAGTCGAGGAATCAATGCCGGCGTATTAGCAAGAACAACTCATTCCCTTGATTAAACAATCTACACAATCCATAGGTAAATTTGCGACAAATTGGGACAATTTGCTCTTTGTTTTTTTCTTTCTATCTATTTCTTCTATCTGTCTGTCTATCTATCTATCTATCTATCTATCTATCTATCTATCTATCTATCTATCTATCTATCTATCTATCTGTCTATCCATCTATCCATCCATCCATTCAGTGTCTGTCTTTCTTTCTATCTATCTATCTATCTATCTATCTATCTATCTATCTATCTATCTATCTATCTATCTATCTATCTATCTATCTACCTACCTACCTACCTACCTACCTACCTACCTACCTACCTACCTACCTACCTACCTACCTATCTACATAACACATTGAAGCTGAAATATCAACAGCCAAAGTGTTCAATGTGTAGTTACGCAGGGAAAGTCTTTCACTTTCTTAGGTCCAAAACATATGCTACTTGTTTTATTTTATTTGTTTGAAACGGTTATGGAAAGGAGGACATACTTTGGAAAGCTATTCAAGGCTGAAGGACTTACGATTTTGGATTTTTATACACCAGGGACTTATATAAAGAACAAGGTCTGCGTATATCAGTAACGTGTTTATTAATGTGTTAAATTAAAGTGCAACATTTTTGTTCACACTTTCTCAAAAAGTCCATAACAGAGATGGAAACAATCAAAGGTGTAAAGAGGCTCAAAATGAAATAGATTCCATGAAAACTATGATTTTTTTTTAACATTAATAGTCATAATCATAGTATTAGCCATTTGCTTAACACCAGCGAACAAATGAATAAAATGCATCAATCTTTTTTACATTTTCACACATGTGCTTCGAGACAGTTGTAACTGTGAAAAGCGTACAACAAATGCACTGAACTTAAATTAATAGTATATGTCTTTCATACATAAATATTTATACATGCACAAAACAAAAAATCTAGTTATTCTGTAAAATGTAAAGTCTCACTTGTCTTTCTTTCTGGAGAAATGAAAGGCCGTAATTGCCCGGTGCCTGTGTCTGATCGTCACTAATATAGTGTGGAGTGAAAATAGCCAGAGAGCACAGAAGATTTAACTCATCAAAACTAATTACCTCAGGGATCGTCCCTCAAACCCATTACTAACCAGAAGAAAAGTCTCGGCACCAGACACCCCAGCCAATCAAATTACAGGCTACGTGCCTGCTTCTTGTACGTTCAAATGTTTACATTTGCAGATGTGTAACTATATTGAAAGTTACATGGACACTGAATGATGAAGTATAAACGGAGTATAAGACGTGGAAATATTGTAAATGCAGTATAGATGTATTGAGCATTGATATTCAGCCTTCCCTTAAGTGCAGCAGTTCTTTAAACCTTTTTAGCATTTTAAATACATTTTTTTATCTACAGTTGTACTGCCAACTAGAATATAATAAAATAGAAAATAATAGAGTAACTATTGACCCCACAAAAATAAAACAAATCAAGGTAGACAAAACTAAAGTTTTTATAAGGATATAGCGTTTATTAAATATAGTATTATATTTAATTATATTTTCATATAGTTCTATGACACAAGACAGTTATTTTACTTTTTGATATACTGTTTTAGGATTGGTGATTTTTCTAGCTCTGTTTTTCATCACCTTTTCTTACATTTGGTATTTTCTACATGATGTGTACCTAAATACTATTATATGTATCTACTGTAAAATGTTGAAAACAATTGTGATGTGTATTTATTTTATAATTTAATTTGTCTGAATATTTATTTGAATAGCTGTTGTTGTTTGTTTTATGAATTTGTGCCTTGTGGATTTGTTTTTGTTTTTAGGGACGGACACCTTTATATATAGTTTATCTTTCTTTTTTACTTCCTCTTTATTTTCTGCCCACTGCTCCGGGTTTGTGTGCGTGTAATTTCACTGGATGGTTAAATGTAGATCACAATTTCAACACGGTCTCTAGTGGCCACATTGACAAACTCACTTTACTTTACAAACATATTGATCCACAGCCAGTGCAACATCAGCAGCCGTGACCTGTGATTGGTTCAAATTGGTCCAATCAAGAGACTGTAGTCGATCATCGGTACCTGCATCCAACATAATGTGGTGCTACACTCAAAGTGGCCCTTTAGTTTGTTACATTATAGAAAACTCTTTCTCATAGCATCTGTCAGAATACAATTTTATACCATTTACGCTTTTTATACTTGGAGAAAAACTGCCAAAGCTCCACCTGTCTAATCCGTTAAAACAAGGCAAAAAAGAAAATCTATTACGACTTTCTGAAACAGTCCTTAATGGCCAAACCATTCAAGAATTTGACTAGGGTAATTGCGAGCATCTTTATCTTTTCAGAAAAGGTTTTGAATGCTTCTATTCCAGCTGTGGAACTGCGAGTCTGTCCGAGAGCATAATGCAGAATGGCCTGCGACCTCTCCGCCGCAAAGATAGCAGAGACTCCACTAATGCTTCAGAAAGAGATCCCCAAGCGCTCCATCCATCAACCAAGTCGTATTTGTTTTTCCCTGCAGATTTCAGATGCTGTGAAAGCGCTTCATTTACATCCGAGCCTTGAGTATGTGTAGTGGTATTATGATGGATGACTTTGACCTCCCTTGTGGAGGACGACTTGAAAGAACGACTGTTACTAAGCCGGGAAACTTTTACTACAGCTTATCCCTATTAAGACACCCCATGTCTCCCTCAAAACGGATAATGGCAGTGCATCTTCCTTCAATATTTCCTGCTCCCTTCCGAGACAGAAAGTCCAACCTCTAAAGAGAGCCGAGAGAAGGTTTCGCATTTGCGTGAAACGGTTTCTGTCTTGCATAATGGATTTGTTTTAACCTTCCGATGGGGGAAAGTTTCAGTGCTGCGAAAGTGTATTTTGCATGAAAATTCCGACAGCCGCTGAAAACAACACAAGTAAATTCAGTCACTTTAGGGATGGAATTATCATCCTCATAAACTCCGAGCTCAAACGCAGACATGTAATATTCCCTTCACGTCTTCCGTCATTCATTCCTTTTCTGTAGTTGGAGGAGCCAATTCCCAGAATTCCTGGGCCTGGAGGCGGGACAACCACCTGGATTTGTGGCCAACCAATCACAGAGCGGGACACAGACACTCACAGCTATGGGTAATTTTACATTCTCCTTGATGCGTTTGACTGTGTGAAGAAACTGGAGACCCAGAAGAAACACATACAATCCTGAGGAGAACATGCAAACTCAAAAATGTCCTGCTTGGGCCTTCAACCTGATTTTTAAAACGCGTCCTCGCTACTTGCGATAGCTTAACCCTCGGTGCCAATTTCCTTATTACCATCTAAAATCTTGCTTCCTTTTCAGTCTGTGAACAATTAATCCGTTTGTAAAGGCCTGAACTTCAATGGTTTGATGAAACGTGACTTACCACCAGGCTTCCCTTTGCAGAGTAAGTGGCGAAAGCAAAGGCTTCAGTGGAGGAACGGGACGGTTGGTCACATCTGGCTCCACTGGGCAGGTAACACTTGTTGCAACTCATATCAACAATGGTGCTGAAGGCGGGGCCAGGATAGCTCAGCAGAGCCGAGTGATTGGTCACCTCCACATCTTTTAATCCAAGCTCCTCCCACCTCTCAGAAATATAGCTGACCTTGGACTCCTCCGATAAATCCGACAAGCTGTCAAAGTCCCTGCAGAGAGAAGACACGGCAGCATTTCAACACCGCAAACAAAAACCTCTAGCAAGGCATTGATGAATATTCGCAAGCCTCATTATCATTAGCATAATTAGTACACTGTTGACTTTAGGTTAACATTTGTTTTCCTCAAAGGTATTTACATGGTCCATTGAGGTAAAGCTGGAGCTACAACCCAGAGACTGCAATAGAGAGAAGGTCTCCATAATTCATATTCCGGACAAGCTTCAGCTAATGTAACTGATGAATACAGCCGTGCCGGGAATCAATTGTCTCCTGAACAAACGGATGCACTATTAAAAAGGGATTGCCGAGAGAGAAAGTAAATTAGCAACAGACGGTTAAACACGAGAGGAAGAAATGATGCGCTGCTAAGGTGCTCTGGCAGCTCGGCTCCACGTCTTCCTTCCCCGTCAAGGCACGTGAAAGGCACAAAGCAAAACACATTGTTATCGTGTAACGGGAAAACTTGAAGCACTCGAGTCCATCAGCATGCCAAAGCTCGATCTGCGATTTTATGGGAGAAACGCAGCAGGTCTGCCCATTCTCTCCATCTTCTATACAAAATTAATTGAAGTGTAAAAGAAAAGCGAAGAGCCTCTCGAGACTATAAAGGGTTTAACTGTGGTTTGTTTTCTCTTAAAGACTGAAACTGCAGACATTGATCATTGCAGCATGACATTAACAACGCCTGATGCCTAAATGCAAATCCGTACTGGAAGAAAATGCAAATTGGACCAGGTCGCGAACAAAGCCCAGCTCTTCTTTCAACAAAGCCCAGCTCTTCTTTCATGTATTGTTTGGTCAAAAACACCAGTGTGTATTTATATATACTGTGTATCTATCTGTCTATCCATCCATCCAATATACAGTACATACAGTAGAATAAAAACAATACGTCTGTCTGTCCGTCCTTCTTTTCAATCAAGCAAGCAACCAACCAACCAATCAATCAATCAATCAATCAATCAATCAATCAATTAAACAAACAATCAATAATTCAGTCAATCATTCATTCAATCAATCATTCAATCAATCAATCAATCAATCATTCAATCAATCATTCAATCAATCAATCAATCACTCTCTCTCTCTCTACCGTAAAATATGAAAATATTCTCTAAACGAAATATGAATATTGGCCAATGAGCCAATGGGAGCCTTGCAAGTGTTCCACACAATTATTCCTCTTTTAAAACTTCAAAATTAAGTTTACATGATCCTTTTTTTATTGTAAGAAGGTGCAATTGAAGTGAATTGTCTTAAAACTAGACAATAGATGTTTAAATAAGGTAATTATGTAAAGTAGCCATGAGTGTGTCTCATTGTGTGTTCATCCACATTATCTTTGTGACCAAGACGGGAGGCGCTGTTGCTACATGTCTGTTAAAGGGATCCAACAGAGCAGATTCTCCATGAAGCTTCTTATGTGCTTTTACCACCACATTTCATCAGGCTTCTGTTCAGATTTAGTGACATGGTATCTGGCATTTTTATACACATTATTATAAATAAAATGTAACCATCTGTATTGGCATGCAAGAACACAGGATTATTACTGCAAGACTATTTTGAACCCTTCCGTCATGATGGAGTTCTACTAGAAATTGCGTTCTTTTAGAGGTTTTACGGTACATATAGATCCGTATATAAATAGATATTTATATTCATATATAAATAGATATAATATACGAAAGACAGACAGACAATTAAATAGATAGATAGAAATACACATACACAAGCACACACACGGACACATGGGTGGACAAACAGACAGACAGACCATTTTTGTTATATTAAAAATAATGCTATTATTTTACTTTCATTTATTTGTTTTACTGTGCTTCTCAAGTACAAGACTCATCAAGTGATTCAAGGAAGCAGTCTAGGCCACATTGAGCCAGCGTGACCTGACAGAGTGTGTCCAATCCTCATGGCTGTGCATGGGTGCCTGGGTAATCTAATTAAAAGCGTGCTCTGCATGAGTGGAGAGGATGATTCCTAACCTCGCTCAGGTAATGCTTCTTCCACCTTCACCCACACTCAAGCTGGAAAAGGGTTTCAAGAGAAACTCTGGAGTTATTCAGAAAGGAATTCTATCCTCACAAGGCCGCCTGACTGAGTTTAGGTGAATCCGTGTTCATGAAAAATGTATGTTTTTGTGTTTCTACACAAGTAAGCATACCAGGTTTATTACTTAAAATAAGTTGAAGAACTAAATCAGTGTGTAATAAATTATTATAATTTATTGATAAAACCAGAAACTGAGGTTGTCTATGTTTGTTTGTCTTTTATTTAGCACTCACATTTTTACCATGTATTTGATTTGCTCATTAAATTAAATTAATTTTCAGCTTACAGTTTCTGGGAAATTGAGCTCAAAATAACAAAGGAAGACAGAGAGTTTCCCAGCAGAGTGATTCATTTAGCAAAGAAAAATCCCTTTTAATCAATTTTAATATAACTTGAACTAAATCAGTTACACAATTGATCTATTTTCTTGTCTGCGATTCATTACTAAAAAGTACTTTTTTAGTTGTCATGAACTTGTTATTCATTACAAACATGTTACAAAACATTTTAAATTAGTAGAAATTACAACAACTTTGTGACACAATTCTCCTCTCTCTCATAAATACTTCCCTTGCCATCTTACTCCTTTTTCTAACTCAACTCTTTCTGTCTTTCTCCCTGTACCTTCTTACTACTTTAACTCAACTCTCAGTTTTTGCATCTCTCTCTCTCTCTCCACCTTTTCTCTCTACTTCACTGTCCCTTCTTACTCCTTTCTCAAATTCAAGTCTTTTTCTTGCATCTCTCTCTCTCTCTCTCTCTCTCTCTCTCTCTCTCTCTCTCTCTCTCTCTCTCTCTCTCTCTCTCTCTCTCTCTCTCACACCATTATTTTATTAAAGGCTACAGGTAAAACCAATCGGCTTATATGTACTTCACGTGTACATGAATTCAATATGCAGTCACTCAATGGCATCAATACAACGAAACAGAGGTCAAAGCAGTTGACTTGGAGACCGTTTGTAACCAAGACGTATCTTCTACTGTCTTCCCACGGACCAATCGCACAACAGATGTGACTAGAAGACTGCAAGGCTAATCACTTCACATGGAAACCACCGGTCACAGCTTGACCAAAGCCGACCCCTTGTCAAGAAGCGCGTGTGAAGTGCGGGAGTCTCCGCAGAACGGCCTAATGATTGATGTCTTCTCTTCCGCTCTGGCACTGAACCACCTGACCGACTGATTCTGCTGGCGAGGAACAAGGAGCCTCGTGATGGCGAATCCTTAACTCGGCACCATCTGCTAGAGACTAACACAGACATCAGGAGAGAAGCCCTACGCTCCAGTCGAGCAGCAAAAATCAGCCGTTTCCACAAAAGAAGCCTGTCAACAAGACGCCAGATGAGGCCTTATTCCTCCCAGCTTCTGAGCAATTATCACATTAGAATGAAGATATTGATGTCAACTTCTTTGTGCGACAACTGGTCTTTTGAGGAAGCGATTTTCCCATTTTAAAGTTATTTTTAAAGTTAACAGAAATGGAGCTGGGAAACGAAGCCCCCCGGCCTTAAATTAAATATGACGGTGCGCTGTGATTGACAGCTGATGTGTCTTGTCTAAAAGTGCAGGTGGTCACCTGGGTTTTGCTGGGGTGAAGGAGCGAGCGCTTGACAGATGACGCCGCGGTGGCTATTGAACTGTAGCCGCGCTATAATGGAGGATAATACTAGTGGTAGTGAGACCCCTCATCGTATAAAAGAGCCTGGCCTTTTTCCGTCCCTGGGGGTTCTTGAGGAGCCAAAGCGTGTTAGAGGGACAAAGGGAGAGATAGGAGATATCTGCAGACACATTCATGTCACTGCAAAATGTCCAAGTTTTGTCCTTTTAAGAGTTTTAAAGCCTATCGTCTTCGCCGATACCGCAGATATCAATTTTTTGTTTATTTTATTTTTATACAGTTATAGTTGCAAAGACGTTGCCATTTTTTTGCCACGAACTACAAAACGTGTGCTTAAATAAAAAAAATGTCTATAACTACTGTGTGTGTATTTATTACTATTGCGTACTTATTACTATGTTTAAAAGTGTGCAATTTGGCAATATTTATTGCATTTGTTTGACCCAAAATGAAAAACTGATAGTCTGACATTGATGCGTTTGGCCAGACTACTGGATGGTTTCAGAATACTTGCAGGTTGCCATCATGAACAATGTGAAAGTATTGAATCTTAACATGCTACATATTAAAGTGATATAAAATATAAAATGAAATAGTGTGAGTTGAAAGTGGAACAAAATGAATGATACATTAATGAAGTGAATAAGAAAAAAAAAACTTTTCATCTTAAAAGATGAAATCTCAAAGTGTATGTGTGTGTGTGTGTGTGTGGATGGATGGATGGATGAATGGATGGATAGATAGATAGATATAGAGAGAGAGAAAGAGAGAGGGAGAAAGACAGAGAATTAGACAGACAGAATGAAAGAGAGATTTGAAGATAGAGACGGAGAGTGAGAAAAAGATGAAAATGTATGTGTTTGTGTAAAGATAGATAGATAGAGAGAGAAAGAGAGAGAGAAAGTGAGGGACAAAGATAGATTTGAAGGTAGAGATGGAGAGTGAGAAAAAGATGAAATTTATGTGTTTGTGTAAAGAGAGATAGATAGATAGATAGATAGATAGATAGATAGAGAGTGAGAGATAAAGAGAGAGAGAGAGAGAGAGAGAGAGAGAGAGAGAGAGAGAGAGAGAGAGAGAGAGAGAAACGGCAGAAGGACTTTGTTCAGAAGATAAAGTTCTCTCCGCGACCAATAATGTACGGCGTTCCTCCTCACACGTTCTGTTACTGCACGGTAATAGATTTTTTTAACCTTCTTCCATTCCAAACCACCTTCAAACAGCTGTTGAACCAGACGTTACATTACTTCCGACACACTGAACACGCTAGTGCAGCCATGATGAAACACAAGTCCGCAACACCACGGCCGGCTTCCTGAAAAGATTTTTTATGGCACAGTACTGATTTTTTTTTCAGGTGAGATGGTTCTGCTCTTTGACACGGATCTCACTTCTGCTGAAAGAACAGCCAGTGAGTGAAAGGCAGAGGTGTTTCCCAGCCTGATCCAGGGATTACTGCAGCTTTGCACCTTTGGCCCAACGTAGCTTTACTCGCCCACTGCTCCTGTGTGTCTGTTTGTCCCTCAAGCCGCAGCAACTTTACACCAAGTGATCAATACACTTGCCCACCGGTCTACGTCATACACCAGAGGAATGGGATCGCTTTAACCAAAATATGACTGAAACATTAAAAATGTATAAAAATGTTTTACATAACACATTTTTCCATGTGATTGTTTTTTTTAATGGTTCCTCACAGATACCTCCACACTACATTACCCATAATGCACTGCTGTCAGTCTAAACTAGTGAATGTAACAAATTTTATAGGTTGTGTAAATGCTTAATCAGAATCAGAATCAGTTTATTTATCAAGTATGTACAAACAAGGAATTAGATGTGGTCTGACTCCGTCTTTTCTTCCCTTTTGTTCCAAAGAAAATACAAGAAATAAATTAAATAAAATAAAAATACACAAAAAAAGTTTTTACAATTTTTTTTACATAACCTAAATGTAAATGTACATATATAGTACTTACTGTCACGCCGATGAAGACGCAGATGACGGCAGGAGTTCAAACTAAGGCTTTAATGTGCATTCCAATGATTCAGACGAAGAAGAAGAAGAAACTCAAATATAAACGCAAACATAAATGTGAGCAATGCCAACATGGCTTCTCACAAAACTCATGATTAAGTATAATCGGCAGTTCATGCTCCCTCTGCCATCCCTTAAGAATCTCAGGTGATGAGACACACCTGTCGCGGAGAGAGATGAGCTGCAGGTGCCTAATAGTGAATTAAATAACATTAAATTTAACATTAAATTTTACATAAATTTAACAAATTAATTAAATAGTGAAAGTTACACACACATTATTAAAATGTACAGACTAAAAAAAAGAAAAGATGAATTTTTAAGGCACATGTGTGTGTGTGTGTGTGTGGGTGTGTGTTTTTATTATTTTTTTAATTAAAAACATGGTGTTTTTTTTTTAAGCACAACAGATAAAATGTTTATGTTTTGATAACAACAAAAAATTGGCGGGGATTGGGATATTTTATACTCATACGTATTTGTTACTCGATGCTCGTTATGTACATATGTTGTATGTATGTTGATGTTATAAAACCATCAATAAAAACAGTACGAAAAAAATAACAATTCACTTTTTAGGTTTTTTTGAAGGGATACAGCCAATTCTTGCTTAAGTTTTATTTAATATTACGAACAATAAAATGTTTTGCTTATTGTTTATAAATAAATTTAAGTAAGTTTTGCATCACCCATGGGCATCCACAACACCAACAGAAATTGCAATTTCAATGAAGGGGTTTATTTAACGAATAATACGGGGAAAAAAAAGTAGAAAACAACATTATTCAAGCATCTCAATAGAAGACAATAGAACATTGTGGAATAATGAGGCGACACTTGGCTGTCCTCACCCCAAACATACGCTGCACTTAATAAAGATCTTTTTCGGCAAAAATCCCAATCTTTTCTCAATCCAGATATCTGGCAAACCTTCAGGCCACACAACCCAGCTCCAGCGAAGCTCCAGCGGACCCCCGACTTCCAGCAGAAGACCATGCCAGAACACACTGACATCACTACAACTTATGATTAGCAATATAAATCAAACTTTCATTAGAATAAAGTGCATCCACAGTGGCTTTGTAGAAGAAACGCCTTCTGAATGAGAAGAATGTGACTCTGAGAGTCAATCTTCTTGATTTCTTGTGACTCAAATCTTTACGTGAAAGTGAAAAAGACAAGATGACGCTGAGAACAAATATGACTGAGTTGGATTTTATTTTCTGACCACATGATACTCACAGTTCATATTTAAAAAGCTTCATCAGTCGAGTGAGTTGTTCGCAACAGTTTAATTGTCTTGGTTTGATTCCCACCAAAAAGTTAAATAATAATTATTTTTTATTTAACTTTTTTATTTTCCCCACACAGTGGGACCTCAATTTAAGAAATTAATCCGTACCGAGAGCAGGCAATGATTTGTGTGCTGAGTCGCATTTTACATCCATCGTATCTGTGCTTTGACTTCATAAACACAGACAATTTTTTTTATAAATGATAATATATTGATAATAAATGTAAAAAAAAACATGTTACATAGCAGTAGTTTAGCAGTAGGTAGTAGTTTCCCTCTGACAGTTCTTTATAAAGTTGCAGTATATATTGATAAATGGACAATCTCACATTAACGGTTACTGCCTTGAAACGGTTAACTTGAAATGACGTCATGCAAATCTCTGAGATTTCCGTAATCTTGTGAGAACAATGACCAAGTGACATCACCGTCAGTATTACGGAAGTCTCAGAGATTTGCACGACATCATTTCAAGATGGCAGTTCTACGTGAAAAAAAAAAAACCCATCGCCATTCAGGAAGAAGCTTATTTATATTTTGGAAGCAAGATCTAACTAAAAATAAAAACTAACTCCAGTTTTGTGTTTTTTTATGTTTATTTGTACTGCAAAGAAGATTAAACAACTGTTTTATACTCATCTGGACTCTCATCTCCCTGCATGCTAGCCGTAAGAAAAAGACGCGCTCCTTTTGTATAGCAAAAATATTCCGGAACTCAGGACAACTCTTTCGCAGCGACGCAATTATCAGGATTTTCATTATCTAGGACATTTGTAAGTCCCGGTACCACTGTATATATTCACTGCCAAATCATGCTTTTTTAAAATCTTTATGATGGAGAAGAGCTGAGAATGATGATGATGATGATGATGATGATGATGATGATGATTAGAAAGATGATAAATTGAGCAACAAATCCAGACCCTCCAAAACAAACAAACGTCTGATCCAAACCCTCGGAAAACTAATGTGGTGGTGCGGATCAACAAATAGCTTCACTAATAATGCTATAAATCATGTTTCAAAATCATGTACGTCCTCAGGTAGGCGTGTTAATATTATCCAATTATTGATTTTAGTTCATGGAGAACACAATTCTATTTTTTAATGAAATGATTCAGTTGTTTGTTGGCCTAAAATGAACTGAAGGAAAAACTAAATATGAAAAAAATAAAATAAAAAAAGGGTCGCAGCTGATGCCCCCCCCCCACGGGCCTCGGATGCATGTCACTGCCGGAAGAGGAAATAAAAGCGGTGTGTGTTTAAACGCGTGCGAGCGTGTGAGTGATGGATGGTCTGAAAACACAGGCCAGTGTGAGATGCCCCGGAGACACACTCACAGAAAAACACACTCACAACGCACATCAGCCACCGACAACCAACCTTCCCACTTTCCTTCAGTTTCCTAATACAGTGATGCCTCTACTTATGAAAATTGCCTTTTAAAGAAGGGTGTTGTCGAGAAAACATTTCCTCCTTTTACTAAAATTATTTCACTGAATGATAGGCCAAATGTTGTGTAAAATAGTTGTTTTAATCTTCAAGCACGTCAGTAAGCAAAAAAAAAAACACTTTTTCAAAAGTAACACGGTCACAGTTATCTTACTTCCGGAACCACCGATGCTTCACGCAGGACAAGCTGACATCACTTTTGTTGTCGAAGCTGTTGTTCGTGGTCATGTTATTTTATTATATATAACTACATTTCAGAAAGAAGACGTTCAGAACGCCGTCTGTGTCGTTTAATTATGATTATGCACAAATGTTGCTAAGAATTATTATGTTAACACAACCCGAGTGAGACCCTCGGCTAACATCCCGTTGATGTCAGGGTCTGCACTGATCTGGCTACTTCACAGTTATCGTAAGATTATCGCAAGATTCAAGATGGCGGATGTAACGTGTTTTTTATTACAGTTAGTACAATATTTAGTACGATATAGTTTTTGTTTTATCGTGATGGATTATCGGATTTACATGCGAAATGCAGCCCGTTGTCACAATACTTCCATTTTACGAAACTGCTGTCAGCACAAATTAATTTCGTAAAGAGAGGTACCACTGTATTCCTTCAAGCCTGGGCTTTATTTTTCCCATTTCCTAGCGTTAAGAACAGGTCTTTGTGGTAATCTTTCTCACTTTCCCGCATTCTTCCATGTCAGCGTCCAGGCCCACATTAAACCCTGGTGTGTGTAACAGAGAATGCGTTATGGATCAATGAATGCAAAAGGGGATTAGGGCTTTCAGGAGACTATTAGCACTTCAAACAGGCAAACACAGGCACCACGAAGCACAGAGCAAATACAAAATGGCGGCAATGGGGATTAGCGAGGCAGGTGAGGAACAGGCGATGTGATGGGTCACTGTTATCGCTTCCTGACACACATTGGCGGTCGGTGTGATCAGCATAAGATTGAAGGATTGAGGAAGACAGAGAGAGCAGAGACTCGGGGCTTTGGCGTTGGGTTATACTCTGCGAGGGTCAAGCGGAGGTCTTTGAGCTTCTCACCGAGATCCATGAGTCTTAAACTGTTTTACTCGTGGACTAGGTGACAGCAGTTGTCCTGTCCTCATCAGGACATCCAACCGTGATTAAACATGAGGGTTGGAGTCCGAAGCTTTGATTACCCTGGCCTGTGGTAAAGGATTTAGACACATTACCTCATTTGAACCAGCGGGCTATAAGTAAATTCAATGTGTTAATAAAATATTTGCCATTTATGCATTACCATAATTAATTCCTGAAAGAAACATAACGTATATCTTATATCTTGAAAAAAAACCCATAAAATGCATTCAACAAAATAGGCCTCTATTGATGACGTCACATTGGTGAAACTAGGTTAAAAACACGACGATTTATGGTTGAATGGTTGGGATGTGAAAATAGATGGATGAATGGATGAAAATTATATGCAAATAGTGTGAAGTGAATGGATGGGTGGATGAGTGGAATAATGGAGAGAGAGAGAGAGAGAGAGAGAGAGAGAGAGAGAGAGAGAGAGAGAGAGAGAGAGAGAGAGAGAGAGAGAGAGAGAGAGAGAGAGATAGATAGATAGATAGATAGATAGATAGATAGATAGATAGATAGATAGATAGATCCTCTTGAAAATAAAGCAAAGTAAAATTTAGCTTGAAACAAAGCTAATTTATTTTGAACTTGTTTTAATTTATTCAAACAACGTATTAGCTGTAGATATCGTGGTGAGATCTCTTCATCATTTTAAGGGAACTTATTTGGCTGGGTGCGCAGCATTACTACATTTGCTCTAACCCCGCCGGGACCAGCAGCAGCAGCATTGCAGAGGATTAATCAATGTCATCTTCATGGGAAAGCAATTAAAACCGAGTGCTAAGAAAAGGTAATTGCTCTGGCCGGATGCAGGGAGACGTGGCCAATGAAGAAGGGAAGCTCTGAAGTTACAGTACTTGCTCATAACGTCCAGTCTCGTCTTGAAGCAATTTGTTTTGGCTCCTAAAATGAATCACTGGATTGAATCAATTAATTAATAAAAGCATTAATTCTGCATTTACGCCGTCGTTCGGAGTAAAACCATCAAGCTTGGTGTTCTAAACATCAGCTCTTCTGGTGGAGTTACGGGAGAGTCATTTGCCAAAACTGTACTATTTTTTTGGTAGAACTTCCTTCGGGTGTTCGGTTTTCTAGAAATGTGTGAGCGAGAGTGTGACTATGCGAGTGCCGCTCTGTGATTGGTTGGCCACCAATCTAGAGGTGTGTGTCTAACTTTCAGGCCGAACGTTTCTGTAATTGGTTCCTGCACTTTGTGACCCGGAAATAGCATCTCATAAATATAGTCACTAAACCAATCAAGCAGTCAAACAATGAACTAATCAACCCACCAATCAATCAACCGATCAATCAAGTTGAGTCAATAAATCAATAAATCAATTAACTAATAAATAAATCAATTAACCATTCAACTAATCAACCAGCCGAATCAAATCAAATCTAAACAAACCAAATAAAGTCAATAAACCATTCAAAGAATAAACCAATTAACAACAAATCAACCAAACGAATCAATCAACCAATCAACCAATCAAACCAAATCCATCAACTAACCAACAAACCAATTAAGCAACCAATCAAAGAATCAATCAACCAACCAACCAGCCAATCAATCAATCAATCAATCATTCAATGACATTTAAGACCCATCACCTGGACTGACAATAATAATTTTAATTAATTATTTTAATATTAATAATTAAAAACCAAGTCCACATTCCGATAGCAGACGTGTCCGACAGCAAACGAGTGGCCAAACAAACCTGTGTCCCTCGACCAATAATAATGTGTTTACTTATGAATACAAGAGCATTTGTTTGTATGTGCAGCTAATGCATCTGACGTACATCCGTGGGCCCTATGTCGACGCTACTATTGAGTGAAACAGAAGAAACAAGAGCACACATGAGTCCAAGGTCCGTGGCATTAATGGAGACCATCTGGGCTTATTATAGCTTCTCTGCGCCAGTGAAATAGCACCTACAAGCGTAATGAGGTCAGGTCTGGAGTTCTACACCACATCTACAATCTTCGACTCAACAGCCTTTCATCTTTAGCCTCTCTGGCGCTGACAGACGTAAGCTCTCCTGCTCGAGTCCGTCTAGTACTCTCCATCATAAATATGCTTTCCCTGCTGAAATAAAAGGCCACGTGGTCTCTGACACGACTCAGTCATGCTAAAGAGAGATGGACACAGGCTGTGGGAAGAAAAGAGGAACGCCGCGTGCTTTATGAGCTAAAAACACCAACGCTGATGGAAGTCTTGACACGGAATCTGTATGATAAGAACTGAACTTTTGCGGTTTAAGATTGAAAGGTTTTGTGTTCACTAGGCTGATCAGACTTTTCTTGTCCTTGCCTGGATTATCTGCGTGGCTACGAGACACTTTGCATTTTATTTATTTATTTATTTTTTCTTAAGCACTATAAAAAAAACAAACTCGAAAAAACTAAAACTCAGCTGTTCAGAGTCAGAGAGGGAGATTTGTTTTTTCTATATTCTATATTCACTTTTACTCGTTCTTTGTAAAATAATAACGAACATTTTTTACATTTATACCGGAGCAAAATAACACCTACTGCTGTGATATGTGATTGTATAATTATGTCTCAAATTGAAGTATATAATCACTGATTATCATATTAGAATTAACAGAATATATTATATAATCACTAATAAAAGTCACAGATATAATCACAGATTATCACAGTATAATGCAAATGTCATAGTATAAACTCACTGTTTACCACATTATAAATCACAGATTATAGTATATAGTCAAAAAGTATGTATAATTCACTGGATATAGTATATAACCACATCTTATAATCATTATCACAGTATACTTTACAGATTTTTGTATATAACCACACATCACACATAATGTAATTCACAGATTATAGTATATATTCACCAATTACAATTTCGTGTGCAACTAGTAACCCCTTTTTTAGTTAAGTGTTTCAAATACTCCATTGTAAACTTTGCTTATTTTATTGAAGAGTAAGACGACCTAGTAACTGAGAAGGACAATTGACTTTGGTGACATAAATTATCTGAAATTATCTGAATAGCATTTCAACAAATGCATGTATTAGTAAAGAAATTAAGTAAACTGCTGGAGCGAAAACTACGACTAGGGTTGAGGATGTGAAGTGATTGTAAATATATTGAAAATATCTCAATGAGGAAAAAAATGATGCCAGTTCAACACATAATATAAACTCAACTTCAAATCATTTTTACGATAACAACAATCCTTCCTATGAGTATACGTTTGAAATCAGCATCACTATAGATACGAGCATCAACATTCTGTAAGTCTCTGTACTCTGTAAGTTCTGTGCAAGTGAGTAAAAATCTCCAGCTACTTCATATATACGCACGTTACCTCAAAACGACTCGTTTTAAAACTCCTCGATTGGTGCATTGACAGAAATTCATCATTTGGCTAACAAGCAGGATTTTGAGCAAGCTCATCCTCCCCGTTTGCCCAAATGAGCAATGCTGCCCTTTACTTGACAAGATAAGGAAGAGAAAATTTTCCTGGTTTGATGGCCTAGAAAGATATTTTTGTGTGTGGCAATCGCTATCAATCTCCACAGCCCTTAAGCCAGGCACACTTCAAACGAGTGCACTACATGGGGTTTGTCATTGTAGGAGCTTAGAGGATATTTAGGCCCCGAGGAGGAGACGAAAGAAAGAAAGACAACAACCGAGATGTTCTTTGGCTCCAGGCAGCCACCTTAACGCTTTTTTTTTTGCAAACCTACAGACTCAACCAAGTTTTCAAATGTCAAGTTGTGGGATGTGAGGGCAAGAATGTTTAAAAATGTATACGATTCTTGCAGTCGCTCTTTTTCTAGCTCTGGATTCCCCTAAATCTCCAACCAGAGCTGGGCAAAAGTTAAGAAAAGTTTTTTTTCAAAGACTTTAGGTAAGTTTGTCACAGACCTTTGATGCAGTTAGACGTGGACCTGAACCATGGCAGGTTTTTTTTGGTGTAAAATTACACTGAGAGAGATAATGTCACTATTTTTTGATCTCTAAAATACAATCAATAAAAAAACAGGCAAGTTGGCCAATTTTAAAACATGCACTTGTGAATGATGGTTTTTCCATCCCCGCTTTTTTATTTCAGTATCACTGAGAGCTGGTGCCATTCACAGCCACTGAAGCAATGGAGGCGGGACACACAATGGATTGGCAACCAATCACAGAAGGGGATACACTGACTCACCACTATGGACAATTTTCCAGATTCCAATTCTCCTGAATGTATGTTTTTGTTCTGCGGAAGAAGTTTATATGTATAACAATATATTTATATAAGTTCAAGTTCAAATGTATTTATATAGCGCTTTTCTTGGTTCGAGACCTATGCAAAGTCGCTTTGCAAATTATGGAAAAAATTGTCTGTAAGGAAAAAAAATGTCCATTATTTATCTGTGTTAAATATTAGCAAAAAAGTCAGTTATAAATAAAAATAACAAAAATATTTTTTTTTGTTAAAAAAGAAAAAAAAAAGAAGAA
>CM051496.1:2859885-2877231 GCA_028031935.1 Paedocypris micromegethes | reverse complement strand
ACACACACACACACACAGAGCGTACAAACAGTTCAATAAACGAATATATAAACAGTTAAACTCATATCATTACACACATACCACTTCAACAGCTAATACTGTACAATTATTACAATTCTAACTCAACTAATCAAACCCAAATTAAGTGTCTCAGACAAAATAAATATTACTTAGTACAGACTTGACTACATATTATAGACAAATACAAAGAAAGTCAACTTAAATTCGGAATAGTAGTCTGGTGATCTGAAGGACCCATGATCTTCCAAGGAGTCAAATGAATAAAATGAAGAACCTGTGATGGGTTAAAAGTTTGGTTGGATTGAATTATGGACAATAGCGCTTAAACCTGTTAAATTGTTACAACAATGTTAAAAAACATGTGACTATACAACACAAGGTTTAAGAATTCTAAGGCTAAACACATTCCGCCCCTGGAAACGTAATTCCCATCTGAAAGAAACATGTCTTAACACAGTGAAGTGAACGCACACAAACCAGGAGCAGTGGGCAGCTTTAAGCTGTGGTGTCCTGAAAGCATTTGGGTTTTAATTTATTCAATGTCCAAGGACTCTGATGTAAAAACAACATGAGCGGGATTCAAACCTGCAACCTCTCAAACGCAAGTTCAGTTCCCAACCACTGGATCAAAACCGCCTATATATTGTCTTGCCCATATATACATCAGCCTAACTGCTCAATTTAGTTCACTGTTATCAACTGCTGTCAGCTCCTAAAAAGATTGTTTCGTCAAATGTTGCAATTTGAGCTAAAAGGAAACGTGTATTTACCTTTGCAGTGCTTGTATTTTTTCTCCAGTGACTCCTGGAACTATCTTCTCTTGCACATCTGTATTTGGACTCGGCTCTACAGTCACGTTCTCACTCCCCACTGTGTATCGTCCAAGAAGAAGTCCCAGAACAAACACTACCACCCCTGCCAGCAGGTATTTGGCCAGACACTTCCCGCTCCGCCTGGAGCCCTTGGGTGCTGCCCGACTGAAACGAGAGGCGTAATTAGGGTCCTCCTGCAGTCGCTCAAACCGTCCATGGGGGGACGCCGAAGGCTGAATGGGTTCCAGGTCTGGATCCAGGCCTCCACCAGAAGAGCTGCTCACAGGTTGTCGCTCCACACACTCCAGCTGAAAGCGGTCCAGACCTGGTTCTTCTAACTCCTTCTCCATTTCCCACTCCAGTTCCAACGAGGCGGCGTGCAGCTCCTCGCTCTCCAGATCTCGCGCGTGAAGAGAACCGTGTCCAGCACGAACCTTCCTGTACGCCATGTCTGTAACTTTACACACATACACAAAGCACAAACGTTTGAGTAAGGTGTTTGCATTTGCCGTCAAGTTTTTGACGAGGAGTTTTTGATATGTAAGTGTGTGTGTGGGTCACTGTTTTGATGTCTAAATGTTTGAGTGAGGGAGAAAATGGATTTTGAATTTTTACTTTACAGTCATTTAGCAGACGCTTTTATCCGAAGCAACTTACAAGTTGACACATTTTTTTTACGCGTCTTGTGTCTGTTTGTGTGTGTGTGTGTGTGTGTGTGTGTGTGAGATAGAGAGAGAGAGACTGGTCAGTAGGTATCTAAATGCCTATGTGTGTGAGAAAGTAGGTTTTGAGTCATTGTTCGTTTGGCTGTGTGTTTGTGTGTGTGTGTGTTTTCCATATTTTCATACGCTCTTGAAACTACGTATATATTTGTGCTTGGCTTTTTAGGTAGGATGACCAAGCAATATCTAGTGTGTGTGTGTGTGTGTGTGTGTGTGTGTGTGTGTGTGTGTGTGTGTGTGTGTGTGTGTGAATTGGACTAGAAATCGGCTTTAGATATATCGCATTTACGCAAATATAAGCACCCCTGTAATTTTTCAGGCACAAAATAAAATGTGTAAATATATTAAAATATAATAAAAATATATTTTTCCTTACATTAAGTTAATGTTCTTTTCGAAAGAAACATCAATCTCCAGACATCATCAAAAATTTGGATGAAGAGCCTGTCTAAAAAAGGTTCCGTCCTTCTAATGTATGAATGTCCATCTCATAGTCTGGTTCTGACTGCTCCTAAACAGATCATTACGAATGATGGCTTGGTTGGTCCAAATTCATAAAAGAGAACACAGTGTCTCAGTGTCTCATCAAGTTTAACTAGCCCTTTAACGGCGTCTGCCATCAAACCCAAAACCGCTCGATCGATAATGACAAAACTGAAAACTGCTCGGGAACACCCAAACTTACTTTTTTCCTGAACCTTTCTTGATTCCTCAATCTATCCAATTTACCGGGTTAAAATTAACAATTTTATACACTACATCTACATGTACAGCTTTCCACACAATACACTGTTTTGAATAAAAATATTGAATACAAAAATGTGTGAGTATACACGTGTATACATGTGAGTTCTAATATTCGGCGTCACTTTAAATGTCCTTGTTTTTTAAAGAACAGCACTGTTTTTGTCACAAAATCCTTGTTCTAAGAAAATGAAGTGTGACTTTTCATGGAACTCACAAAATTGTCTAGGTGACCACAACCTTTTGAATGGTAGAGTACATTATTATTTACTGACACCTGCAACTTTTTAAAATTGCATCATTTGTGTTTATACATTTATCGTTTGAAAGCAGTTAGTATGTAACATGAACATTCTGTAAACAAACATCAGGATTGGTTCAGACAGAACCAATCAGGAAGCTGCAGACGTTCTGATGAGCACATCTACACAGACTGAATATTCATCAACTTGTGCGAGCAGTGAAGTTCCTCCACAGTTTCATCGATCATCTCCATTATTACTTCACTTCAACGTCTCTCTCCTAGCGAAGTCACAGGCCACCTAGACACCCCCCCCCACCACCACCACCTCCGGCGCTGACTGGAAGGTTCTGTGACTTTGCAAATAGGCCTTGCAAATTGATCTCACAAAATGAGCTTGTGGATTGAATTAGTGTTTGTGTTCGGGTTTTGTCCATTTTTATATGCAATAAAGCGAATGTAAGCATTTGCATCAGCATTTAGATTTTTGCACATTTACTGTATAGACCATATTGTGTATAGACCCGAATGTATCAAACGTTGTCATTTTTTTTTCTAGTATATTGTTTTTTGCATATCTTTTTTTTCAGCACCGCACTGTCTAAATCTACTCAGCCAATTGAACTTCTGCTATGTTTTTGCCATCATAACACAATCAATGTCCTAAGTTGAGTCAATGATGCAAAAAGGGTAGGAAACATGTCACTGAGTAACATTACAACATAGGTGTAAAGAGTACCTAAAAACTATACTATGTATACTCCATTAAAAGTCGCCAATCCCAAGAAGACAAGAGTAAAAGTCATAAAGTGTCCAATTTTAAAAAAACTTAAAAAAAAATAAATAAATAAATTACTACTATTTTACTACTACTGAATTTAGTATGCAGCAGTAGTAAATATTTTACTACTACTGAATTTAGGCTAAAAAAAAACACCCAGAAATGTGAATAACAAGAAACACTTTTTTTTTTTTTCAACATAGAAATGAAATGTAGCACCTCAATGTTTCGAAATGGCTGAATAAAGCAAATTAAAAAAGGACAAAAAGACAATCTCAGTCAAAAGTAAATGTGCAAAAAGCGCAAAAAAGGTTGACGTGATTTAGCTAATAAATAGCATTCAGTACCTTCAGCATCCTGCAGATGGCAATTTCACCCTGTCTGCTCAAGAAATTAACCGAGGTAGAAAAAGATTCCAGACTTTGCACACAATCACAATATAAGTGCCAATTTAAATGTAGTGGTACAAATACTCAATCAAAAATGTAGATGTAGTAGAGAGTAAAGGTTGCTTATATTTTTGATACTCAGTATAAGTACAAAGTAGCCAAAAAACATACTTAAGTAAAGTAACAAAGTCTATTAACTCAAGCACTTTACACCACTGCATTACAATCATACACAAACAAAAAAATAAAAATAAAAAACTGCTGTCTGCTGGAAAAACCTCCTGATAGTCATGCCTAAAATAGTCATTTAGAGGTGAACAAACGTATTCAGAGTGAAATAAAACAACTTGGCAGAAACTACAACATTACCATCCGATACCTGTTCTTGGAAAACAGCCCCGTTGAAGATTTCACGATACGCGTTTGGCATTCGTGCTGAGTTTGTTCTCACCTCAATGTCTTTTTTACATCGTCGCCGTAGAGATTTTTTACATTGGTTTTATGGTTTCACTCTTTTATGCATAAGAACTTAACTTCACAAAGATGAGAAAGTAAACTCAAACCAAAAATGAAAATGATGCAGTTGTCCCGACGTCAATCTTGCAAACACATCCGTTATCACAGACTGGCATCGGGATGAGAGATCTACATCAGAGCTTCATTTACTCTCTGACCCTGACAATGAAAAGGCTTGTCGTTGTTCTCCGCACCAACCCGCCACTCCTCAGCTCCCACTTTCTCGTTACCTTCTTGCTATTTGCTCAAACACTGACAGCTGACGTTCGATCACCGGTAACATCAGTAATTTAACGCCTTTCAACTACTCAACAGAGCCATCAATTAAACCGGAGCAGAATACACCATCTTTGACATTTCCCGTGTGATTGATGTAGCCGCAAAACCGAAAATGCGGTTCTTCTTCTGGCCAGCTAAATTGGACTTTCTTTGCATTGTCATCATACGCACATATGCTCCCAACGTGATGGATAAACGAATCATCAGTTTGTTGTTGCAGTTAGTGTTCAAAAACCTGAATGGACATTAACACCGCAACACTCCCAACCTATTCCCAAAATGGTTTTTGATCAAGGTCTTAAATTGTAGTGAATTTAAAGAATAGTAAGACAAAATTTACCCAACATCAAACTCTCTCTGAAAATGCACGGCGACTAAGAATGAAAGGAGAAAACAATCTGTTTGCATCATAAACCACTAGAAGAGCTTGAGAAAAACTACTGTCAGATTACACTCAATCAGTGAGATGGTTTTCCCAGGATTTGGGAAACCCTGGGAGATTTTTTTTTCCACGCCATTGTCTTCAAAGAGATTGCTCACTGGTCACGTTCTTGCAAATATATCTATAAAAAGTGAACACACAAAATAACTGGCTTAGAACTCTGCTCATTATAGAACTACGGTCTTTTGGAGTGAGAGGGTCACTCCTGAAGATCTTCTATGACTCTGTGGTGGCATCAGCAATCCTGTACGGTGTGGTCTGCTGGGGCAGCAGCATCTCAGGCAAAGACAGGAAGAGACTGGACAGGATCATCAAAAAGTCCAGCTTTGTCCTGGGATGCACTCTGGACACAGTGCAGGAGGTGGGTGAGAGAAGAGTCCTGGATAAACTATCATCCATCCTGGACCTGGACTCTCACCCACTGGTGGACTCACTGTCTGCTCTGGAGAGCAGCTTCAGTGGCAGACTGATTCACCCCCGCTGTGTGAAGGAGAGATATCGCAGATCTTTCCTACCTGCTGCGATTAGACTCTACAATTTGAACTTAAATTTAAACTGGTGACTGGAACTATGCTTATGACGGGCAGCGCTACTTGTTCATTTATGGTCTGTGTTTGTTTGTTTATTATGATGTGTGCAGTGCGTTATGGTGATGTTTGTTTATTTATTTGTTTGGATTTGTTGTTGCTGTTGTGACGTGAAATTTCCCCGCTGTGGGACTAATAAAGGATTTTTCAATTCAATTCAAAAACTTTATTTGACTGCTGTGACGCAGTATTTTTCAACAATTCCGCCATGGTGTTCTAATAGAGGTGGTCTTCCAATAGAGGGTGGCGCTGTGTTTTAATTTTTTTTTGATTAGCTGGTCATAATTTTGAGAAGCTGAATGTTATCAATGAAAATAGAAAGCAGATACACATGTATTTGGCTAAAAAAATGTACACAGGATGTACATTTTCACGTCATTTTCACGTCAAAAAAACCCACAAGTTTCTGAAACTGCCAACTACAATTCCCCATTGGCGGTCAATATATATGCCAAAAATGTTAATAGTTCACTTTTGTCTCTCCAGATTTAAACTCTACATCCTATGGGAGCCAAACCGGCGGTCTTGTGAATATTAATGAAACCTGTCAAGAGAGTATTTATGATTCCTTGGAATAGCTATAGACAGGCTGAGTAGATCATGTCACCCCAAAGGTGGAAGGCTCAAGTACTGCTTGGGGCAGGCAAGAATTCAGCCAGGCCGAAGCAAGAGTAATGGTCTCTATAAGAAGGCAGCCATTTCTTTCTCCGTCTCCCACACAGCTCCTGCAGCAAGCTAGGTGTCTTCTCCATAATATCTCTGGTAAAATATACGTCTGACTTCTCAAAAATGTCACAAACTGTTAGTTAAACAGCAAGTCGAGATTCTCCGAGACAGATTTTTTGTATATTGGATGTAGAAAAATGCACTTTCAATGTCTAAGCTGAAAAGCTAATTACAAATCTTGGAGATGTTTGTTCTTCACTATTCATAAAGCTGATTAAGTGCCAATGGACAACTACAATCCAGGCTGAGTGTTGTTCCTCGTACCTATCACATCCTGACATGACCTTCTCGGATTCCCTAGTTAGGAAGCATGAAACCAGTTGTCAATCATTCAAGTTGCACTTCATGTCACATAAGGGCAACAAGCAAAAGTCCTAAAGAATATGTTTTCAGCTAACAAGAACAGATATCCTGCTTCTTCGCAAAGTACTACAAAGTTCAGCTATAGAGTTTGACAGCAGTGATGTGTGCAAACCCAATGTTAGCAACACCACAGCTAATGGGTTCGATTGCGGGGAAAAGAATGAAGGTGCTACATTGTGTCATGTACACACATTCATACATACATTATCTCAGCCACTTCTGGGTTACGGGGAGCTGGAATCCATCAAAGCAACCCACTATTAGCAAACCAATCACAATCCCACGCACACAGAGACAAACTTTAGTCTTGCAGGGGTCATTCTATAGTTCTATACTGTATAGCCATGGTCCCGGCACTGATTCAGGGGTCAATTGGTACCGGGTATGGTATGGAATCGGATTATTGCCAAAAATATTGTGATATTATTAAAAAAAAATCTAATTTCAGTTCACGCAACTGAAGAAGAGATGCTTCCGGTTTAGAGAACAAAAAAGCTGCCTTTTTTCATAACTTTTCTGGTAAAATTTTAATTCGACTTAGAGAAACAGCAAGTCAAGTTTCTCCGACACATATTTTACTTTACTTTACTTTACAGTCATTTGGCAGACGCTTTTATCCAAAGCGACTTACAAAAAGAGGAGCAAGTGAAGCAATTTGTCTACAATAGGCTACAGTAGATGTCAATACAGGCTATATAAGGAAAACTTGCTAGACAGAACAGCATCAACAGTCAACAAAAACAGTGAACACAAGACAAAGTTTTTTTTTTTTTTTTTTTTTTTTTAATTTATAATATGTATTGTAGAATGACGGCGAATTGGTGAATTAAAATACATTTTTAATATTTAGGCCTAATGTTTCTAAGATGAAAATCAAAGCCATGTAAAATCTAAGAGAAAAAAAAACGAACAAAAAACGAACTTTTTTTTTTAGTTTCTAAGATTTAGAACTCTTTGAAAGAATACATGAGAAAAAGAAATTAAGTCAAATTTTAAAATTTTAAAACAACAACAAAAAAAAGCATGTCTAATTGTTTTGATTACTGCTAGAAACTTTCAATATAATTTTGTTACTCGCATGTACTTACAAATTTTGATTTTGATTACTGTATATATATATATATATATATATATATATATATATATATATATATATATATATATATATATATATTACATTACACGGCATGGTGGTGTTTTTTGGTGTATTTGTGCGTGTGTGTTATGCAATGTTTAAAAATGACAACAATAATAACACAGAAAAGGCATGGACACTAAGTGAGTTCTGTAATGACAGACAGAGATCATCTTTAAAGCAGAAATCTTTCCATCGCATTTTCAATCATTGACAAACAAGTGCTGTCTTTCCCTCAAATGAACTGATCTGACTCCAATTACATCCAAGGTGAAAGACAACGATGAAAGCTTGCGGCAAAACTAGGCCAGGATACGGCAAGCATCTGTAGGCCAAAGACAGTAAAGAAACTCCACATTTCCATGTGACATATGAATAAAATATGCATCCTCAGGGGTACATGCTACATGTCTCATAGGCCTCACTCACATTACAGTCTAAAATATACAGGCGTTTTTCAGAAGGTCAAACAAGACCAGTGTGCTAGACGGCACAGATGTGTTTCTAAAGCAAGGTGAATGGAATGGTTTAAGTACAGCTTTGGTGGTAAACCCCTCCAGCAACTTCTGTTAAAACAGCAGTTTATACATGTTTTATGTTCTTCCCATAAGGGGGAAAACAACTTTGAACAATATCTAATTTCTCTCATAGTACCGCAGGGAATTTTATCTATGTGCTGGAAAAAAAAAAATAAGCTTACTAAAACAAATTGTTCCGACAACACGATCTCATTATCTTCTAACAGTGTTCACGTATATGTGTGTTATACATTGGTTTTTATCACAATAAATGCTTTTTCTTTTTCCCGAATACCATTTTACTTAGTGGATGTAAAATGTATAAGTTAACTATAAAAACCTAAAAACTAAACAAATGTTACAATCAGGAATATGGGAGTTGAGCCTTTACTTTAAAGTCGTAAGATTTAAAACCAATGTAATCACTAGGCTAAAATATTTAAAGATTTGATCTTAAAGGTTTGATAATTCTAATTTTATTTGAATGAAAGTGGCTGATAAAAAACATTTTCTTTCTATAATACATTTCGTATGTGGAATTGGCATATGAACAGTATGTTCACCTTTAACCACAGAGTTGCAGCTCTTGAGACCCAGAAATAGAAAAAGCGATTCAAAAGATGGATATTCCACGACGGAAGGCGTAATTTCTACATATTCCACACATCGAGCATCTTACGCAGCTTGACATTAAGTCTATAAAAAATTACGTTTAGCAATCAGATCAATACATGGAGGACAAACCGATAGCAAAGCGATAAAAACAGCAAATCAAAAAGACAAATCACTTGTTGCACAAGCCACACAACATCCAATTACCCACGTCCATTACTTCCCCTCAAAGACAAGGAAGCCGCCATTGCACATTCTGTTGAATGGCTAGAAAACAGCAGCAGGGCTATTGAGTAAATCCATCACACTAAACTACAAAGAGATATATTGTATTAACTGCTATTGGCTGGAAAGGTGGAACGCACACCATTGCTAAAAAGACAGATCCAGCTTGCACCATGAAAGATGGATTACGGCTAGCTCACTGATCATTACCGTTTAAATTAGACGAGGACTCTTGCATTAAAATGTGACAATACAGACAGGACGGATGGTTCTATTTCATAATGCACCTCAGCAGCTAATGGAAGTGGCTGAAGAACCAAAGCGTCCGTTCTGTGGTTCTAAATCAATAGCGGACTAACCTAGAGCATAAAGAACCAACGCCAGGTGATCCAGAGGCTTCCAAGTTTATCCACTTCCTCCCACCGGTCCCTATTATAACTAAAGTCTTAAAGGGGGACTTTCAGAAGATCCACTTACTGGCTCAAGACTTTATGGGATAGTGCCAGCGCCAAGTGTTCCGTGAAAAACAGACAGTAAAAAGCCGTTGTTTTGTTAATTAGTATCAGGGGGCAAAACACGACCAAACGTGTTTCTCCAACTTCTCGTTTGTCGAGAAAACATTCAGACAATTCTTCCCAATGTGCGACAGGAATGAAGAATACAATAAATCGTGAAGCCGATGGCCGTTTCATCACGTCTACAATGGTTTACCATTTATCTTTCATCTTTCATCTAATTCTTTCCAAGACGTCTTACACTTTTGTAGGATTGATTAGTAGTTTTCAAATATTGTGAGAGTTTGTGGTGATTGAGACACAGTGGCATTGTGGGTATGATTTGAGACTCAAGATCAAGGATCATTCACTCTTCTCTGTGAAGCTTGCTTGGGTTTCCTCCGGGTCTTCAGCAACCTCTCACAGTTTGAGAATGGCCAATTAGTGTGAGTGAGAGTGTAACTGTATGTGCCTGTCTGGCTCTGTGATTGGTTGAAACAATCAGACTAATTAGGACCCAGCTGTGACTGGCGCCTGTGCCCAACGACCCAGAGATTGAAAAAAGTGGTTGTGAAAATATCAAACATCATTGGCTCAGAACGATCATCATTCATGTCACGTCTTCATTTGAATTACAGAATTAAATTTAACAAGGAACCAAATATCAATACAAATCTCGATTTAATTCTTGGGATAAGTCCAATTCAATTTTGTAACTGGCATTTAACTGGCAAAGTATTTTTGCAAATTAAGTCGTGTTTGCCTATAGAGTGAATGAAAGAACAGTGTGTATATATGTTCTTTACTTCCGAGGCCTAAAGTTCTTGAAACTTTGAAGAGCAATAGATGATCTCTAAATATAGAGAAAACCAGGGCACTGTACCTATTCACACAGATCAGTCATCATCCTCAAACACAGTCACAAATAGAATGTCACCTTTTGGTGCAAATGAGGTCTTTCCCATCGGAAACACACTGATGGATGGACACAGCGGCTGTCAAACATCACAGGCAAACATTCAGAAATAATGAAGGAGCTTTTGGAACCTCTGAGACCAATCTCTGGAGCTTTTTCTCCTCACACAACATATACACACAGCAAATAACCTGCTTAGATCATGTATGAGGCAATCTGTGATGTGTTGGTATGGTGTCATTAATCGTGAGAACAAATTGATACTTTAGAAGCAACAAATCAAAAATGTGTAAAACATTTGTATCAGAAAAAAAAAATTACCTCAGATGTACTATACAAGAAATGTTCTATAATATCACTGATGTACCCTTTACATTTTATAAATCACTGCATTAGGAAACATGAGGAATAATTTCTTACTGCATGATTAATCAATAAATAATTGCAATCTCCATCACATCAAACATCCGTTCAACATAGATTTGTCCATAATGTAGTTCATTACATTATCATAATGTACTGTAGTTCTCACATTTAAAGACATTCTACACAATGCCTAAAAAGTGAGCCTGTGTGTAGCAAACACACAAATTTCACAAATAATGTTTCATCAGCACCACCTCAATTTACAGATGTTAAAAACAACAAAACTAAAAAAAATCAAACACACATTGGGCAAACGTTGATAAAGAATAACAAATGAGCGAAGTCGTTCGGCATTCTAGACGCCTCAAAGAAGTAACAACGATCTTTGCTGCCACACTTATTTAAATATAGCAAAATACGGAGATAAATAGTTAAAGAACGTTAAAAGTTTTTTTTTTTTTTTTGCCCACTCTTAAGTATGTCCAGGGACTTTGAGTAATGAGAGCCGTCTGGTGACACCGGCCATCTGGTTGGTGGGCTTATACTTTTACTGCCTCCCCAGAGACAATATCCTCTAAATTTCAATCCATATGATGTTCCTACTACCTGGCAGCCTTCTTCCTCAGACCTCAGACTTCTTCCAACAGATGGCTCTGCAGCAGGTAATAATGACCCAAGACAAACTCTTAAACTGATGATGCCATCATTAGGGCACAAATACTATTCAATGTACGTATATAGAAGATGGTTGTGAGTCATCATCCAACCGAAGCACAAGGAGATTCTAAATTTGAAGACTATACATGTATGCATGGACATTCAATCTAAGACATACCAGCCATCAGCTTGCGCCTCCAAACTTGGGACATTTGTTAACATCTGGACATTTCGAGTTGGGCTTTTATTGTGGCCAGTCTAAGGCACACATGTGGTCCAATCAGCATCACGATATGGCACACCTGTGAGCTGGGATGGGTTATGTTAGTCACTATCACAGGTTGACAGAAACGATAATTGTCCTCGAGATTTATCGTAAAAAATGGGAGCAAAAACAAAAGGTCACGTTGATATTTTTCAGTGTACGTCTCTCTGCATTAATGCATGTATGTGCATGTGTACATCTCGTCTGAGTGACTATATCATCTCGACCCCTCCCACTGAAACTGATTGGCAGGTTCCGTAACCTCTGAAATTGATCTCTCGAACAAACCTCTCGAAATTGACCTTGCGGATTGACCTTGCAAATTACATTGCAAATTGAATTTGCTTTTGCATTCGGGTTTTGTCCAGTTCTGCGTTTCGAAGCGACCTCGTCAAGTGAGTGTTTAATTGAATTCACCTTTGCGTTCAAATTTTGTCCGTTTCTGTAGGTCAAAGCCTAAACACTATCGCATTTACAAGTTGATAACCATTTCAAATTTGAATAATGCTTCGACTTTGACCTGGTCCGGAATATTGCTCCATAGTAGAGATGCACCATTAATCGTTAAAAGATCGCAATCTAGATTCTACTCCCTCAAAATCTAAATCCAGCATTTATACAATTCTGCCAAACTCTCTGACCTACGACAAGTGGTCTCTATGAGCTTCCAATCATTTAAATTTTATAAAAGAGAGATAATCTTGCATTACTTCTGTCATTCTTTTGGGGCGTCGCCCTAATTGACCATGTGCTGTTTCACGCAGTGGTCACGTGGGTTTAATTACCTGCACTAGAACAGTGAATGTGGAGTCGAGTGGCAGTAGAGTAAAAAAAAAAACAGTAAATATACAGGGGGAATGAGTGAGGAAACAACAGTAAAGTAAGTCTGCTCTCAACTCAAAAGGATTTTATTCTGAAGTGTGTGTGTGTAATAATAATAATAATGAGTATTTGTAAGGCGCTTTTCACAGTTTTAACTAAAGGAGAGGTAGTCACTATCACAGGTTGACAGAAACAATAATTGTCCTCGAGATTTATCGTAAAAAAATGGGAGCAAAAACATGTTTAAAACCAGAAGGTTTCAAACCAGAAGATGACACTCAGCAAACATACACAGTTGACGACAAAATTATTAGTCCCCCTAAAAAATAATCATTGTTTGATAAGTATTTCAAAAGTTCTTTTAAACAGAGCTAATAATTTCTTCCTCAACTGTACATAATAATGCATCTTAGATTGTTTATTCTAATTACGTTTAAAGGTAATTTTTTATTTATTTATTTATTTACATTACATAATATTTTCCATTACATTTATTTAATATTAAAGCAAAGAGTAATATGTCTTATTATACTGCTGTTTGACAACCTTATTTTCAGGGTTAAATATTTAAAATAATAACATATCCAGAAAGAATCGTGAAAAGAATCGTGATCTTTATTCTAAGAAAAAAAATCGTGATTCTCATTTTATCCAGAATCGTGCAGCTCTGCTCCATAGGATGAGTTACAAAGGCAAATCCACATGCAAAATCCCTATAATATATATCTAGAGTCACAGGAACTGGCACAGATCCCACATAGAGTCACAGGTCTACACACGCCTCCACGCTCCCATAAGCTTATTTCCTCAAAAAGGAGACAAATACTCGTACTGTGGAGGCCCTGAAGTAACAAACAGCTTTTCTTTGTCACCCCACCAAAACCTCTTGTGTCAAACCCCTCACTATTGATACTCATAAAGATTCAGAATGATACAGGGTCCAGTCGTATTTCAGGGCACTAAACATGTCTTTAATCATGGGAAGAGTCCTTCTGCTGGGAAAGCCATGATTTGAAGCTCCGGTGTCAGATGCAGCAAGAGCTTATAGCTTCTCTCTGGACAAAGTGTGCTGGATCATTCAGAGAAATCTATATTCTCTGGCCATTCATTTTGCTGGTGGAATGAAGCATTTCCCCGGAGGGAGTAAGAGAGGGAGAGAGGAAGCACTCTCAGCAAATAGTCCCCATGCAGCCACTACCTGCGTACTAAACGTCCGGAGATATATATCATCATCGGGAGGAAGTGACAACACACTGTAAAACAATCCGTTTTGTCCATTTTTACAGTCGTAAAACAGAACCATATTAAGTTTACAGTCAAAAATGTTTAGAATAATAAACATTGGATGCCAAAGTGCTACAACATGTTATCTTTGGACATTTATTAAAAAGTGCTCCTGAAGGGCTTCTTTACAAGGGCATTGTGTTTCTACTAAAAAAAAGTTCAAAGTGTCAATTTTGCCACTAGGGACTGTATCGAAATTGTCCATTTTGTAAAGTTACACACATTGTGAAGTGAACACACACAAACCCTGACAAGGGGCCTGAAGCCATGGTACCGTGTGGGCATGTGGGGTCAAGTCTTGCTCAATTACACTCAGGATTTGAACCAGCAACACATGGGTTGCAGGTCCAACTACAACCAGACCAGAACTGCAACTGAATCCTCCTAAAACCTACTTTATTGCAATTACTGCATGTTTAGATGTAAAATCAGACATCTACAAAATAGACCCTTTGAACAAAGCCTACAAAAATAGAATGTAAAATGTTCTCACAACTGTCTTCATATACAATATTTGATCAACCATTCCACCGCAGAGCTAGAATATCTCTAGGTTGTTGGTTCGAGTCCCAGTTCACCAGCGTAGCTCTAACTTGTGTGTTTTTAAAGACAATAGTGATAATAATAATCTATTAGGTTTATTTTTTGTTGCCTTACAAGTCCACGGGTCTTCTCAAAGCGCCTTTACACACTCTTACATCACCACACACATCCTTTGCCCGGTGAAATAGTGGCAACCAAACTTTAATAACGTACATAGCAACAACCAAATGTAGTACTGCCAATTACTTTATTTACAGAAAAGCTGCATAGCAAAAATGTTTTTGTATTGATTCATGTTTGCCATAACCTTGTTATTGTGCATCAATAAACTGATTGACTTGTTCGGTGCTGTGTTTCTCACAGCAAGAGGGACTCAATCGAGACTCGTGTTCAAGGCCCAATTGGACACTTTCTCTGTAATCTCCCTAGAATGTCGTGGGTTTCCTCCAGGTCACTGACTTTTACTTTTTACTTTCTACTTTTAAAAGTAGTTTTAACTATAGTATTACTCTAGTATTTCTACTTCTACTTAAGTACTTAAGTCACTAATTAAGTAAAGAATGTGACTACTTTTGACAGCAATGCCTCTCACAATACAAAACTCAAGTTTAGGACAACTGGAAACTGGGAAATTGTTCATACTGTGTGTATCCTGCTATGTGATTAGTTGGTGTAAGTCCTGCCTTAGAGCCAGGGTTAGGGTTAGGGTTAGGGTTCCAGCTCCCCTTGTCCCAGAAATGGAAAAAACAATTCAGAAAATGGATGATTCAGACACCCGGCATCCTACACCCTTCATATTTCAGACTACATAATTCACACAAAAGCGTGAGGATATATATGTAAATGAAAGCTCACTTCTTCATCAACAACACATCTGATAACGACCTTGGCGAGTATCATCGCGAAGACGACATGTATTTTTCCGGCTCCACGAAACTGACGCGCTACATATTTTCTAATAATTAGTTCTGACAAATACCTAATCTGGTGCTTTTTCTGAATTCCCCCAAGGTCTAAAGATGATGCAAGGGTGGCAATGAACCCATGTTGAGCAAATGAAAGACGGCAGTGGGAATAAAGAGCTGCCATGGGGCTCCGGCGACCTTGCGTTTATTCAGAAGTACATAATGCAATAATCACCTCTGCATGTGTGATAGATTTTAGCCACCGCGCTCCATTAATCATCAGCCGTGGATGGGAATAAATTGAATTAGCAGGATGAAAAGCGCACTTCTTTCATCTGTAAGCAATAAAAAACAATTACAGCATTTGGAAAATGAGCTGGAAACTAATGCAATTGATTAAGAGATTAATAAATATTTGATCTCAACTACCAAAAGTGATTTTCTTCAGCTGTTTTATAATTAACCTCCACTTTGTGATTAATGTGAATGTGATAAAGCGTTTACATTGTTCTGATAGGGAGCTGAGGTGCGATTACGGCGTCTGAAGATTAATTGTGACCGATCCGAAAAGAAGTGGAGCACAGAACAATGAGATCCTGTCATAAAGACGCTGGCAAATGCACGGGGTCGGAGTTAATCAAATCCTTTGGAGAAAAACTTGACAATTACCAACTGTATAGTTATAAATGGCCACAGACATAAAATAAACATAGGGAGGTTAACAAATATATAATACTAGTTTAATATACATAAACGTTAACATACTAAAAAAACATGTGTAGTAGTGTTTATGGTATTTCTCCACAACCATATTACATTTTTATGGTTAAAACACACACACACACACACACACACACACACACACACACACACACACACACACACACACACATTATTGCAAGCATGCAAAACCCTAATCCACATAAAAACATACATAACCCTAATCATAATATAGTGTAAAAGTCACTCTAAATACAGTATGTACTCTAAAAGTTCAATGAAAATGAGCAGTGAGCATCAGAAAGCGACAGTGGCTGGGAAAACAAAAAAAAAGGTCTCATCTGTCATAATGACATTGGATCAGTTCATTTTTAATGCCACATTAAAGCAAAGTGTGTAAAAAGTGGCTGATCTCAGCTTATTCTCACCTCTATAAAACTTCTTGAAACTCCCAATCAATCAATTAATTAAATTAGATGTGGAATATGTATATATTAATATAGTTTGCTTTTGAGCCATCCGAACAGTGACCACACACACAAACCCGGAGCAGTGAGTAGCCTCAAAGTACCATCCCGGGGACACTCGGCAATATTGGATGGGGGATTTGATCCTGTAACCTCTTGGACACAGGCCAACTTCCTACCACTGGGCCGAAACTGACTGGATCATTTCATAAGTTCACGTCCCAATTTCACTTATTCATCAGTCACCCAGCGACGAGTGGTCAACACTGCAGCAGCAACAGGAAATGTGGTTCGTAGCTTCTGACGGAAGTAAGGAGGGTAAATACTGTACGACTGTGATTCCAGATACGCCTCAGGTACGGGAAAAGTGGAGCGTGATGTTTATAATACCTGACTGGAGCAGCCGTGGCTAAGAGACTTTCACGGTTGTCTGCCTGCAGCTGAGACTCACCACTGATAGTAGAGTCCAAAAGAAGAGTACAGGACAACAATCAAACAAACAAACAATGATAAATAAATAAATGATACAAAACAATCAAATAAAAAGAATTTGGAAAAAATAATGCTACTTTTTAAAATCTTAATAAAAGTAAAAAGAAATGTACAGTATGTTCAAATAGTAGAATAGAATATAAAAGAATAGAATAGAATAGAATAGAATAGAATATTCCAGGGTTACAATAAAATTTGTATTGCTACTCAGATTGATGCATAAGAGCAGAAAGATATAGACTGAACAACCAATATAAATAGCCGCAATATATTAAAATATGGCAAAATAAACGGTATAAATA
>CM051496.1:2794033-2857353 GCA_028031935.1 Paedocypris micromegethes | reverse complement strand
AGAGAGAGAGAGAGAATGAGAGAGAGAGAGAGAGAAAGAGAGAGAGTTTACGTTGTCACACAATCTATTCTTTCTTTCTTCCTCTTCCTCTCGCGTGCAACGTAGTGTTAGTCTGGATCTGAAACAACTTTGATACAAAAATTCAAAAAATAATAAATAACGCACGCCTTTACAGTTCTCTTTCTGAGTGGAGCCGCTGTTAAAGACACTACACAGACATTGGAGCTGCTCGTGCCTCAAGACATATTAGTTCAGCCTGTTACAACGTTTTCTGAGTTTCATTAGCGATGTCTCCGTGTTGTCATTAAATGTACCAAAACAAACGTGTCATACTGTAATAAAGTGGTTATATACATGTATCAAAACTAAATTCATGAATGTGTGACGGTATCCACAATATGGCAAAATCCGTATTGTGTCCCAACTCTATACTGGTTTCCATGTTAATACTGGTTTACCGCCCACCCCTTAGGGTGTCCAGACATTTAGGTTAAAGTGGGACCCCAAATTCAAAGGTTTCATATTAAATTCTAAGGTTTCATATTAAAGTGGCCCCCTATTGTCTCCTGATGAGCCACACAACTGTGAAGACCTGTTTGATGATCAAAACGGCATTTTAAGGCTTTATCTAATATAACAGTGTGTGTGTGTTGTGGGGGGGTATTGTTTTGTATGGAGGTCAATAGCGAACCCCATTATGATATAATTTCAAGTCTCTCTCTGTGTGTGTGTGTGTGTGTGTGTGTGTGTGTTTTCAATTGATATTGTCAAACAGGCTGCGGTACAATTTCAGGTTTTGCTGTTCAGTAATTGGCACAGTAAGCAAACATGGAAATACTTATTTAAAAAAAAAAAGAAAAATCACATTAATCCGACGGCGAAGCTGATAAACAAGCTTTACAGAGGTTGCTCGGGGGTAACAAGACCACAAACGTTAAATTATTCATATGATTTGTTATTAATGGTAACTGGAATTAACGGGGACGGCCATGTCAGTGAAAGTGTTTGTGTGTGGATAGCACGAAATGGAGAGACAATGAAAAGTAGTGAAAGAGAATCATTATGGAGAAAGTGAAAGAAGGAGGTGTGAGAGAAAGACTGCATGTGTGAGAGAAAAAAACAGCGAGACACTGAGATTGTGATTGGTTGTGTAAGAGTAAATGATAGCAACACACACCCACACACACACATAACAAGAGGGAGAGAAAGAGAGAGAGAGAGAGAGAGAGAGAGAGAGAGAGAGAGAGAGAGAGAGAGAGAGAGAGAGAGAGAGAGGGAGAAATAAAATCAGAAAAGAATTAGAAAGAGAAAGAGCGTAAAGAAAGAGAGAGAGACAGAGAAAGGGGGGGGTGGTGTAAAATCAGAAGTGAATTACAAAAAGAAAAAGCGTAAAGTAAGGACGGTAAAACTTTGTGTGTGCGTACACATAATGTGTGTGAGAGAGAGAGACTGACAGAGAAAGACACAGAGCGAGAGAGTTTAAAAAAGGGGTGTGTGTTTTAATATAAGACCGAGAAAGCGAGAGAGAGAGAGAGAGAGAGATAGAGAGAGAGAGAGAGAGAGAGAGAGAGAGAGAGAGAGAGAGAGAGAGAGAGAGAGAGATAAAAGAAAGGGTATAAAGTAAGGCCATTAAAAGTGTGTGTGTTTGTTTGTGTGTGAGTGAGAAGGAAAATGTTTTTATTGTTTGTGTGTGTGTGTGTGTGTGTGTGTGTGTTTTCAGACACTGTTCAGAAAGTGATAAAGAGCAGATGACTAGTTTCAGTCTTCACGCGGAGCTTCAGAACTCCTCACTGAGCCTTTGGTGATCAAAGAGACGCAAGAGTTTAGGAAAAGCAAATGATGTTGACTGGAAACACATTTTCTATCAGGAGCCCAATTCACCCGTCACAATGGACAGACGCACATAAAGGAACATGACGGAGACAAGAGAATTACGCAAAAGTGGAGACGGGCGACCACACAAAGAGGCCGACACAAGCCCGGTTTAAATCAGTGTAAGACGTCGCTGAGGAGAAGGAAGAGTTGGGCTAGGAAGCTTTTTCCGAGGGTTGGATCGGATCTTTGAAAGCTTTAATATTTCACTGTGCTGATAAGGAAGCTGTCATATCTCCTTTCCTGCCTTTCAGCAGCTGTTGCCATGACAATGGGCAGACGGCTGAGCTGTGTGTGTGCGTGTGTGTGTGTGTGTGTGTGTGTGTGTGTGTGTGCGTGTGTGTGTATGTGTGTGTGTGACGCATGAACCCAACGGCGGCAGGCAAAGACAATGACATCCGTGCAATACGGAAATACGAGATACCAATTATTACGTGAAGAAGATAAGAGAAACAAATCACTTAAGACGAACTCACTGGGAATAAACAAATTCTGGATTCCTGTGCAAAAAAATGTCCGAATGGCATTAGCCGGATCAGCAGCATTTATTATGCAGAGGTTTAATGTTTCAAGTATTACGCAGGATGTAATTACGGATGAATAATGCGCAGCACACAGGCTTCAATCTATGAGGCAGGTATTAGTTTTCCTCAAATTGTCTGCCTGTTTAAAACTTTCTGCCTTTTTTTTTCCCTTCTCTAGAGTCTGGAATCAGATGAGTGTGTTCTGGGTGGCCGGGGGGAAACACACTGCTGACCCGCAGACCACCGAGCCGAGAAACCTGCGGGGCTTAAATTGGCAATGGCGTTTCTAGACTGAGTGCCCACAACAGATTTGCCCATCTTAAATCTGCCTGTCTTTAAAAAAAAAAAAAAAGAGCGTATGGTCAAGGGAGAGGAGGATTAAAATCTCTAGCTAGAACTTTCTCTCGTTCAGAATGCGCTCTGGTGGAACAACACATCTATTCCAAGTAGATCCTCTAATTCCTTCAAGACAGATAAAACAGTACTGATGACTGAGCTCTTTCACCAGCACTTACCCATTCCTCAACCCTATTAAAACACACACACACACACACACACACACACACACACACACACACACACACACACACACACACACACACTCAAATATGGCAATGTTCACTGACTATCAGACTGACTATCTATAATAAACTTATTTTATTTTAACATTTGGCCTTACAAACTTGGGAAAATTTGTGTAGCACACTAGTAAACGTGCAATATAGAAAGAGATAAAAATAAAGCACAGTGTGTGAGTGTCACAGAGAGGTACAGAGAGATACAGAGTGAATGAGTGTAAGAGATATAGTTATAGAACAAGAGGAAAAAGATGAGAGAGCGAGAGAGAAATGAGATGAGAAGAGTCAGAAAAAGATAGAGCGAGTGAGGGGTAAAGAGAGAGTCAATGGTAGAGCTGTGATAGAGAAATAAAATGAGAGAAAGTGGGAGAGTGGACAGAGTGAGAGTCCAAGGTAGATATAGATAGAAACAAATGTGAAAGCGAGTGAGATAGAAAGAGTGAGAAAAAGTGTAATGGGACAAAGCGAGAGTCGAAAAGTGAAATCGAAAGAAGGAAAATGAGAGAGCGAGACAGTGTCAGAAAGAGAGAAAAAGAGTGATAAAAAGAGAGTGAGGGAACAGAGTGAGAGTCAAAGGGTGAAATAGAGCCTTCTACTCCAGCCTTACACCCCATCACGCTGTCTTTGGTCAGCAGACAACTGACTTCTAGTCACGCCGAAGACTAGGAGGAAACTTAGAGTAGACAGAGCTTTCGCTGTTGTCGGCCCAAAATTGTGGAACAAGTTGCTGGCAAACATTAGACAGGCAGACTCTCTTCCGGTTTTTAAATCTCTTTTAAAAACACACTTTTTCTCCTTTTAGCCCAGTATTAGTTGTCGACTTTTACTGTCTTTTATCCTCTTACCTTTGCTTTATATCTGTTTTATATCTCATTGTTGTTATAAGTTTGGCCACTTTGGCCAACTCTGATGTTGAAATTAAGGTGCTTGATAAATTAAGTTGAGTTGAGAAAGTTGAGAAAAAACGAGAGAGCAAGAAAGTGTCAGAAAGAAAGAATGAGAGAGAAAGCATGAGAAACAGAGAGCGAAGGAACAGAATGAGAGTCAAAATGTGAAATAGAGAAAAAAAAAGAACGAGACAGTGTCAGAGAAAGAAAGAGAAAGAAAGAGAAGCAGAGAGAACAGTCTGAGAAAGAATGAGAGCGTTAGAGCGAAAGTCAAAGCTAGAGACAGAGAGAAGATAGATTCAAAGTATGTGATAGATAGAGTGAGAAACACAGAGAGAGTGAGATATAGACAGTCTAGGAGAGTGAAAAACAAAAATTGAAATAAAAATAAAAGTCAAAGAAAGAAATTGAGAAAAGTAATTTGAGTCCACGAAAAAAGAGAGAGCTAGACATGCAGAGCGAGTGAGAAAGAAGTGTGAAGAATTCAGTTTTTTACATAAAACAAAACAACATTGAAGAAAAAAATAATATGGCCATATTTAGCATCAAAGAAATTAAGAACTAGAGAAATAGAGAGAAGAAAAAACTGCATAAATAATAGCCCCATTACTGTACATACAAACAAAGTGCAAGTGACTTCTAAAGCATTTAAACATCTAATGGACATTTACTAGAAGATAATGCTTTCTTTTCTTCATCACATGCACTATAGTGTGTGCTTTATTACTTTAACGACTTCATGTGAACGAGAATCTGACGTTTATTGTTTCTCCATGTTTGTGGGTTTTCAAATCTGCGGATGAAGGCTTTATGAGAAGCTGGTGAGTACCGTAAACCTGAGGAAGATCTCCACTCGTCCCCCAGCGGCCAATGAAGAAGCTCGTTTACCAAAATGATGCTGCATAATTAAGGAAAATTGTCAGGTTTGCATGACTTTTTCCTTAATATTTCCCAGTCCAGCCTCTAATGATGCAGACCTAATGAGTCCATTAGTTTCCTCCAAGGGGCACAAAAGGGTTGCCAGATGTTTCTTGACATGAAGAAACAGCATCTGCTCTGCCTTTTTTAAGGTTTCTGATCTTTTGGCTGTACAACTGAATTATGGTAAAACATTTTTTTTTTTCAAACTACAGTAATTGTTTTCACTGGTATTTTGTTTATTGTGTAGTGCCTTTCCTGTGGCTCCATCGCTTGAAGGTGGTAGGAACATTAAAAAATAATGTCAGGTGGATTCACATTTGCAGATTAAATAGTGTTAGACGTTGGGGAAGCATAAAATAAGTGTGTTAGTTAAAAATATACATTTTATAAAAATAAAATATGATTTATTATTATATAAATAATATCATTATTATATACATATTATACATATACATTATTTTTTAAATAGTATTAAGTAAAATAATTGGCAAAAAAAAGGCATAGTGAGTGTGTGTGTGTGTGTGTGTGTGTGTGTGTGTGTGTGTGTGTGTGTGTGTGTGTGTGTGTTTTACTTTAAATCAGTGAAATCCGAATTTCACATTCAAAATCCTACTGTTAAAAATTTTACTTTTACAGAGTCTCTTTAATTTCAACAGTTGAGTTTGTTCAACAAGTGCTCAACAGAAACGGTGCATTTTATTCCACCAGTTTTTTTCATCACTCTAGTGTAAGTCTCATCACTCTTGTATTCCTCTCCTTCCATCTCTCCACGCTTTAGTAGTGATGTGCTCTGAAGGCTGGAAACATCCTCCCATCACTCAAATTCCTTCCAACACTCAATTAACAGTCCATTTACATTCTGGCAGCACTTTTGAGTCGAGCTCCTGATAAATAACTCTTTTCCTTTCATGCTAATCAATCATGAATCATCTACAGCATGGCAGCCATAAAACCACCGGGAATGACAGACAAGTCACCTCGCTTTGTTCTACACAAAATACTGTACTGGAAATAAAAAAGAAGATGAAAATACTGAAACTGTTGTTACGAATGGAATGTACGCGTCGTTACACACTTTGCCCAGGCACTGAATAAAATGCCTAGTGGCTTGTTTTGGGAAATTGAACATGAGGCTTTTAAACTAAAATGTGTAAAATAAAGAAAAGAAAAAAAAAAAAAAGTAAAAAAGAAACCTAGCCTTGAACAGCGGGAGTCGTAGAACTGCTCTGACTTTTCAACACATAAACAGACTGTTTGTACCAAATTCACGTTGAAAATATATCTCTTTATTGCTTGTTTGCTGGTTTATTTGCTTGTTTGTTTGTTTTTAATGAGAAAATGTGGCTTAATTGGAGTTTTCAAATTAAGAAAATTCTCTACAGGAAAATAGTTTTTGAATGACATAAAACATGTTGAAAACTCTTTAAACACAGTATTTATTCTATTATGTATTAATATTGTATTTATAATCTATTCCTTAAATGGCATGATATGTCAGTATTGTTTATTATACAATTCCACTGCGTGTGTGTGTGTGTGTGTGTGTGTGTGTGTGTGTGTGTGTATGTGTGTCCGGATTAATCGTCACACTCTTAATAAACACACACTTTTACTTTGCGTTTTTTTATATTTACAGTATCCATGTTATTATTAAAGGGCTATTAATAAAGTGTCTCACATAACATATTTTTCCACATACAGTATATGTGAAACATTGTTAAAAAAAATTTCAAGATGCATACATACAATTAGTGTACAGTATGTCTATTATTAATTGTAATATTTAAGGTTTCTGTAGTGTTATTTGGCATATTACGGAATATATAATCTACGTATGCTTTATTAGTGTTAATCATATAATTTAAAATAATTTTAGTCTCTGCACGCATTGCTTTATTTTTGTTTACATTTTTGACATGTATTTTTTATTTATTAATTTATTTTTTCACAATTGTTTGTGTATAGTGTATAGATTATTCTTCATTGGAAAAGTTAAGTATGTTGCAGGATTTATGCATTTAAAATGTCCTAATGCTGTTAACGTTGACATTGTGTACAAATTACTATAAATCTTACAGACTGTAAGACATTTTTTTGGAAAAATTAACAGACTGAAATGCTTTTTTTTCCAAGGGTGTCTCGCACAGGGCGCAATTCAGTGTAGAACCACCAAAAACCATAACGCATTGGTGAAAACATCTTAGTCAAAAGCTTATGAACCTCCTGTAATACCAAACCATAGTCATTGCCCTCGACCCTCTAATAACGTGTTTGGAGACCATCAGCTCCAAATGGAACATCTGGATTTTTAAAAGACTTTGAAAGCATCTTCCAAAACGCAGCTTAAAAGACGTTCCGTGTGCCCGACGGAGGGATATTGTTGGAAACGACCACAAAAGGCAATCTCAGCAAGCAAACGGACGCATGGAATGGCATTATCTGCACAGCACAACGTTTACCGATGGCCGTATATCTTAATTGCTTTGAGCATTTGGCCTTATATCTATTCTACTTGTTTGTTGTTTCCAATCTTTGTGTGTGTGTACTGTGCTGGAGTCGACTCCTAGTGACAGAAAGTAAATTACAAACATTAATCACGCAGAGTCATTATCAGCTTTTGCCAGGGCAAAAATCAACAGAAAGGGTTTATTCCACACCTCCCTTTGCTCTCCACTTAGGGGGCTGTTGGCAAATTAATGGTATATCACCAGAGAATGTGACAGAATGTAATGAAACTGATTCGCGCAAACTTCAGATGCATTATAGACTGGGCTTGCATTTAATAACCGGTAAGCAAATGCACACAAGTTCAGATATTGCAGAGTAGTAACTCCTGTACTAATGACTTGCTGAATCTGATTATTTGAAGAATGTGTATGTATATCACTGATAGGGCAGAGGGGAACAAAAGGGAGGGAGGGACTGGGGAAGAAAGAAAGAAAGAAAGAAAGAAAGAAAGAAGAGGAGAAGAAGAAGAAAAAAAGAAAGAAAGAAAAAAAAGAAGAGAAGGAGCAAGGAAGGAAGGAAAGAAAGAAAAAAAGAAAGAAAAAAAGTAAGGACGAAAGAAAGAAAGAAAGAAAGAAAGAACGAACGAACGAACGAAAGAAAGAAAGTAAAGAAAAAAATAATAAGAAAGAAAGAAAGAAAGAAAGAAAGAAAGAAAGAAAGAAAGAAAGAAAGAAAGAAAGAAAGAAAGAAAGAAAGAAAGAAAGAAAAGAAAGTGTCACAATCTTTTGTGCAGACAGGAGCTGGAGATCGTGGTGTACATATAACGGGACTTTATTGATAACTCACAAGCACTATGGAACAAAACTCAGGAATAGACACGGAAACACGTAGGTGTGGTGACAATAACCGACAGGGGACGATGAGATAGGTGAGACTTAAATACACACGAAAACGAGGAACAATGAGCAACAGGTGAGACGTGAACCACGTGACAACACACATGACCGGAAAACACAGGAACAGGGGAACATGGGAAATGGAGTCCGACACGGAACGGCGACAAACGAGTGACGAGCGGACACGCTCGTGACAGAAAGAAAGAAAGAAAGAAAGAAAGAAAGAAAGAAAGAAAGAAAGAAAGAAAGAAAGAAAGAAAGAAAGAAAGAAAGAAAAGATGAATAGGTTAAAAATAATAAATTCAAAATATAAAGTTGAAAGATAGATAAAAAAAATTGAGAGATTAAGAAAGGGAGAGAGGAAAACACTAAGCTAAGGAAAACTACTTTTTCTAAGGTAATTGTGAGATACACAGAGAAACTAGAAGGAATGGGACATGGGAAAAATGAAAGAAAGTTAAAAAAATAAGAGAAGGAAATCGAAAAAAAGTGGGAGAAAGTGACAGATGAAAAAATGGAAAGAAAAAAAATCTCAACAGAGATGAGGAGATGAGATGAAGATGAGTGACAATGAAGAAAGATGGATATAAATAATAGAGAGACGAATCAATGAATGGATAACTGGTATGATGATAGACTGGCAGAAGAGAGCGAGAAAGAGAGAGAGATGGCATGAAAGACGAAACAAGTTGAAGAAAGTCAGAGAAAGACAAAGACACAGATAGGGAAAAAAGATGGTGAGAGAGGGATTTTTGGGTGAGAGAATAATATAAAAGAAGAGGGGAAGAGAGAGAAAGAGCGGGAAAGTGCAAGATACAAATGGAAAAAAATAGGGGTAAAAAAGTTACAGACAGAAAAAAAAAACAAGAAAGAAAAGAATAAAATACAAAAAAATAAAAAGTTAATGGAGTGCAGACTATTAAAGAGTCATATATAATATATAGTCATGAGTCTCTATCTGCAGACAATCTCTAAATAATATGCAGTTGGTATTATCTAGAAATGCAGAGCAACCATGTTTTGATTGGCTAAAACTTACATATCCCACAATGCATCACTGAAAACATGATCACCCGCTATTATTATTCTCTGCACAAACCACGCTTACAAAACAAGAAATCCAAACAATAAATCTATCGTTATAGTCCATCATTATCATGCGATATAATAGTGACATCTGTTTCTGCTCTCACACTAAAATAAATACTAGAGAACTTTGGCGAAATGAATGTGTCAATAAAACGCGAGCAAATTAAATATCTAAATCAAAAGCAGCGGCATCAATCATCGCAGAGATTAAACGCATCGTCTCAGCAGACGCTTCCAAAGGCCTGTGAAAATACTTCAACACACAATTGTGCTCCTCAATCTTCCGCGGCCCGGTGGAAAAGGCCGATTGATTCTGGACAGCGAGTCTGTCTAAAGTGGAACTGACAATGACTAAGCGAGATGCGGAGGAATACGATTTCTCGTCATTTCTGGTGACTGTCGACATGTTTCATTCTGACAGGATCAAATCTTCAAAAAGTCCTGTCCAGTGACAAAAGACAAGAATCAATTAGAAAAGAAGAAAAGATTTCTGGCATACAAATGTTTGTGTTCAGCAGGACATATGTACATATATTTATTGTTAAAATGGAAACCAAGAGGGAACGAGAACAGGGGAAGAAGGGATGATTGACAGACGCGCACTTACACACAGACTTGGGGATGGAAAGATAGACAGACAGAGAAACAGATAGATGGATAGATAGTTAAGGACATGGATGGATGAATGGATGAATGGACAGACAGACCATGTCTGATGGGTGGATGATTGTATAGATAGATAGATAGATAGATAGATAGATAGATAGATAGATAGATAGATAGATAGATAGATAGATAGATAGATAGATAGATAGATAGATAGATAGATAGATAGGGCATAGAGAGAGAGAGAGAGAGAGAGAGAGAGAGAGAGAGAGAGAGAGAGAGAGAGAGAGAGAGAGAGAGAGAGAATGAAACATGAAGTGGTGGATGGGAAAATAGATAGCAAGATAAGGACATATGGATGGATGAGGAATGGACAAACGTACAGACAGACAGATATATACGGACAGAAACAGAGGTTGAGAAGAAATATATTTTCCTGCAAAATGTGTACATTTTTTATCAAATCTGTACATTTTGAGTTACTGTATTTAGCACTGTATTTGTTTCACTGAACGTGTCCAGAAGAGCAAAGTAAGATATCAATTGTAACTTATGCTTATGTTTTTACAGTGCAACATATAAATGTGATTGGATAGCGCTAAAACCATCACACAGGTGATGTAACATATCCTTGACAACACCAATCAAGCCTTCATAGCAAAATACAAGTCTAGTAGAGGATTGGTTAATAATTATAGCATGAAAGTCACTTAATACTTTATACTTACATTTTTTAACCTATTTTTCAGGTCATTTTAAACTTATTGGACTTTCTGATCACTTTACTTATATTTATTACGCATCTTTATTGTATTTCTATTGGATTTTATTTAAACTTTATGTAGTGGTTTTTTTTTTTTCATTTTTTAATTGTATTTATTGCATTGGTTTTTTTTCCCCAGTTTTTTCTCGTGAATGTTGCACTCTTCGCCTCGGTTTTAAAAAGCTGGGCGAATTTTAAAAACATTTCACTGCATGTCAAATCATGTACGTAAATGTACGTGACAAATAAAATTAGTCTCGATTTTTGGCTTGAACATAGAATGCCAGTGATATATGTCCCCACTTTTTTCAGTGAAGCACCACAAAATCTGATCGCAGACACTTGGTTGCTGTCAGCATCCCAAGCATCACTTGACAGGCTTAGGGATAATGCGCGCAGAAGGTACAAGACGGATGTAGTCGTATGTCGAGCTGTCAAGCAGCGACTTCCGGCTTAATGGAAGAGAGCAAAGAAATAAAATCAATTTGCCGACATGAACAGATAAAACTCCGGCTCGTTTTAGTGACCCGGGAAAAGAAGCAGCAGTGGCGAAACCGCAAGCGAGCAAACTTCCCCCAAGGCCCAAAGCCCGATCTGTCATTCTGAGCAAGTGCAGAACTCCAGATCAACACTCATCCTGACAAGAAAACAACCAAAAGTGCATCCGCCCCTTCCAAAAAAACAGCAGTTTCTGCTTGGGAGGGAAACCAAGTCGATCTTTCAGCGATCCCTAGATGTGCACCGTGTTAAATTCGCCTGAAGGGCATCCACTGAACCACTGAAGGGCATCTTGAATAATTTCTGGATTTTAGATGGACCAGGCGTGCTCTTCATGCTTTACTGGCTGCATGCTCGGGCATGCAATCTTTACACCAGCTCACAGGTTGCTTTGGGAAAAAAAGAAGATTTCGATGTTTGCGAATCCATGGCGTCTTGGAAGTAAAATGGCATATGAGACCTAGTCAAGATTATGTGTGAAAAAATATTATGAATAAATAAGGTGTGGTTGGGTATCTCCAGCGTCTCATATCAGTTCATAATACTTCACTGAACCTGAAGAATGTCTGCTGAACTGTGGGAACTCTATTCTGGCTAGTAGTCTGTGTGATGCCTATATTATATTCCTATATGACGGGGACAAACACACCATATATATTGAGATTTTTCCTTGTCTGGAGACAAGCTCACAGATAACATGCAAATGTCGCACATAGATTAATCATCAGAGCTATAAAGACTTGAGTAAATTGACTTTGTTACGTTTCTGGCTATTTTGTACTGATTCAAAAAATATAAACAACTTTCACTCTCTACTTGACTATATTTTTGACTGTATCTGTACTCTATACTCCACTACATTGTTACTGTTACTCGTTACTCTGTTACTTGTTATATTATACCTTATCGTTACTTGAAGTCGGAACTTTTCATTTCTTGGACAGACGGGGTGATATTGCCATCTGCTGGGTGCTGAAGGTACTGGATGCTATTTATGATCTAAATTACGTTATTAGAGGTTTCACATTTTTGCACGTTTGAGTTTGACTGAGTTTTGTTTAATCTATTTTGTTCTGCCATTTTGAACCATTGAGTTGTTAAATTTAATTTCTATATTAGGAAATAAAACGTGGAGTTTACTTGTATTTGTAAATTTTTTGGTGTTGATTAAGCCTAAAGTTTTTTTTTACTTTTACTCAAGTCTTCTTGGAATTGGTGGCTTGCGACTTGTAATGGAGTCTTAATTACAATCAGGTAATTGTACGTAAGTATTATTTTCAGTATAGTATAGTTACACCTATGATAATCATCAGCAATCTAGAAAAAAGTTTAACGTTTTTCTTTCTACAATCGGAGCTACAACTGCAGTGTCATAACATTGTTCTTTATACGTAGTATTGAAATTAGTTATCAATAGCTCCCTGTTACCCAGAAATGAAAAGTATAAATATGACGCGGTCTTCCTGAGAAGAATTGCTCTATACAAATCACTCTATACCTGTTTACCCACTGTGAAAATACCGCATTAAGCGTGGTGTGCTAACGTGGCTGCAGCTATTAAGCCGTCAGTGATGCCTTAGGGAAAATGTATTTTAACCTTCCCGTTGTGTTCGTTTCAGAGGAACGTTATTATGCATATACGTGTCAGAAAACAAAAAGTCCCTCAAAACCATGTGTGTATGAGAGAAAGTGTGTGAGTGTGAGACAGCGGTGTATTACGCTCAATGTTGTAAAGAAACAAACATTATTTGAAGTTTGTAACATGTAGAGTGGTGTTACAAATATGTGAACTGAATTGTTATGCTTTTCATATGATAATTACACCAAAAAAGTCAAGAAGGAGAAGCTCCAAAGAGAAAAAAAATACTTTTTGAGTGATTTTATATTCTTAAACTTGCGTAAGTCATTTTTTCTGCAGTAATTTTCCCAAATCACTGACAATAAAAGAGAAAGAAAAAAAAACTAATAAAAATCAAAACAATCAAATGTGTCTAAGCTTTAAAAGTTGCTTGCTTTAAAGCTATACATTTGTTTTATTTCAATTAGAAGTAACTTTATTACTAAAATAAAGACACTATTCATAATAACAATCCGAATACTCTATAATTGCATGAGTAGCTTTTATCTCCAGACTTTCTCAGTTCTGGGAAAAATAAAGCCTACCTATTCCACACATGACAGCAGAAGCAACCTCACCAACAGAAGCTTGCGCTAGCAGGCATGTAATTGTAGCTGGCATAACTGTGAAATAGCACTTAAACTCCTGTCTCTGAGCTGACAAAATAAGTTCATTATTCCCTTTCTTTCCCTCTCCATCTTTTTTTCGCTCCCGTCTCTTCTCCTCCTTCCTCACCTGACAGACAGATCAGGGTAATGAACTTCCAGTATTAGCTGAGAGAAGGGGAGGATGGTGGGAACTTGGTTTCAAGGTTGAGTTCACATACAGACAGAAAGTGCCAGTGATGATAACGTATACTGACAGCGTCGGAGGCAGAGGGGAAGCCCTACATGAATTGGTACTGTAACTCCAATCATCCTCCACATACACGTGAATGTGCTAAACACATTTACCGACAATCGATGGAAAATGATCCACCAAATTCTAATATCCATCCATTACTTTTTCAGGGATGCAAGACAAAGCCAATCCCGAGCGCGCCAAAGGTCAGAAAGGTTGGCAACTTGTCGCAGAAACAAAAACATCTGTAATTCTCCTGTAATGGCAGTTTAGTACTAGTAGTTTATTGTCATTTGTCATTTGTTGATATTGTAACAAAATTCTGACAGAGAATCGCACCGCATTCGGCGCGCCACCACTATCATCTTGGAAAAGTAAGTGAAGACCATGAAGATCAGTTCTCACCATGAATAATGATCTGATTATCCTACAAAATAAATTTAAATTATATTGACACCTTTACACAAAGGCAGGGCTGTTTTCAGTAAGACTGTATTCAGTTTCAAGTTTGAACAAAGTTCCTGGACTTTTCTGTGTGGATGTTCTTGTCGTGCTAGCATTGCTTTTCTCAGGGTCTACAGTCCAAATATATGCGTTCAGGAGAATTGGAGTTTTCAAAAATGTCCAATGATGGGACTGAGAGTGGAAAATCTTTGTTTCTGTGTCCCGCTCTATGATTGGTTGGAAATCATAAGGGCGTGGCCTGCCTTTAAACCCACAGTTGATTTGGATTAGCTCCAGCTCCCCATTCCGAGGATAGAAACATTCTGAGGATAGATGGATGATTGGATGGACAACGGATGGACGAACAAGAGAAAGGATACAATGATGGATGGATGATTGGATGGACAATGGATGGACGAACAAGAGAAATGATAGATGGATGGATGGAAGGTAGGATGAACAATGGATTGAATGAACAAGAGAAATGATGAATGGATGGATGCATGGATGGACGAACAAGAGAAAGGATAGATGGATAAATGGATAGATGCCTTCATACACAATGATGAGTATACATCTACTCTAGCATCAACTTATCAACAACATTTTTGCATTTTGAATTCTATATCACCTAATGCACTGAAGTCATTTATTGCAAAGTCCTCTGCACATAAATGTCAGTGCAGAGCATGGAGTCGCAGCTCCTGATGCCTCTTAAACTGTATGTGTAGGCCATAGAGAAGCAATCTAATCTCAGGGATTTTTGCATCTCAGGCCAGGCTTCTATTGACTGTATCAGAGGCCATAAATCATAGTGGAGACGTGTAGTGTACGGCCCAGTAACTTAGTCAGCGTGAGGCTTCACAAACGGCTTTCAGAACACTGACGCAGCAGAGCCAGCTCGGATCAAATGCTAAAGTAGCCATCATGAACTTGACACACACACACATATGTAGATGCTCTTGGTTCCACATCCACCAATCACTCCAAACCACTCTAATTCCACCTCTCTGTCAATCACCGTAGTTGAGGTCGGGCAGAGGGAAAGAAATAGAGTCATTTACTGGAAGCCATTGACATTTCGGTGCATTACTACCCAGCGAAGTACTTCCCTCCAGTATGGGCTTCACCCGGAGACGCTCGCCATCTTCTGCAGAAAGCCGACAGCATGCAAAATGCAAAGAAGTCATTATATCGTATTCACATCTGGAGTTGGACACAGTGTGAGATGTAAGGACTGAACGATTTAGTCAATGAAGCCTCGTGTAAGATTTCATTTGTTACACTTGGACGAGTAGTGGCCACACATCCGACTGCAGATAAATCTATAGTGGATTGCACATAATTACATAAACGACATTGACCAAGAGTCTAAAAGGACTTTGTGTTGTGTAGGTTGTTTTTAGACCGGGGAGTTTGGACATGAAGTGATAGTCTGGGTTTAAGGATCAGAAACATATGATTGTAGAAGTAAGATAAAAAGCAGTGGAGAAAGAAGAAATTAACTAGAAATGAACTAGTAATATATATACATATATATATATATATATATATATATATATATATATATATATATATATATATATATATATATAGAAAAATAAAGCAAACGTATTTTTATGAAGCACATCAAAAGAAAAACATGTTCTACAGTAAAACTACAAACATATGAAAAGATCAGTAAGTTTAAACAACTTTTTATATTTATAGTTAATATATTTTTATCTAAATTATAATATGTTATATTTAATTTGTATATTTATGATTATACAAATATACATAACAATGTAGTAATATTGTTATGTCGTCGGTTTTAGATTACACTTTTTATACAATCAAAGAAACATTTCAAAGAAAAAATTACATTCTAACACAAAACAGAGTTACACAGAGTTTGTAATGCAGATTTGAAGAGTCTCATGTGTCATGTGGATGTGCAACCTGTCAACGCAAAGACCTGTTCTTCCTTTCTAACACAATGTGAACGAGAAGACAGCGTTGGAAAGTTGTACAATTGCAGAGTGAATTAAGAAAGTTGCAAATTTATTAATAAAAAAAAAAAACAATGCAGCGATTTAAAAATATAAAAAAAATACAAAAAATCTATGCGAAAGTTACAGGTTACATAATTGCAAGTTCAATCAGGTTAAAAGTTTACATGTGCAGTGTGTGTAAGGATAAATCTCTAGTGTAGATTTTGAAATCGGGTTATAAAAAGCAGCATCTCAGCCAATCAAGCAAATCTAAAAAAAAACTAAAATTGTATGAAAATTGTCTGTTTGATAGTAAACAGAATATGTTTGGAATTTACACTCCACAAAAAGGAATGCCATATTTAGGTTTAAAAACTAAGGTTTGCTAGCTAAATTATCCGATCAAACCCATTATTAAGCAAGAGACCGGAAGGGATGTGATGGGTTTTGGTCCAAAGCATCTGCTCTTCTCAAACTTCTCAGCGCCACCAACGTGCACTGAGATGTTTTGAATTATTGAAATGCATTAAATATTTCCCAAAAGAAAAACAAATCTGAGTTTTGTAAAAACCAAATGTAAAATCCCAGTGGCTTGCAGGCGTACGCAGTGTTTCATACGCACCATGGAGACAACTGGGACATATAATTAGGCCAGAAGAATGGACCGGATATAACACGTGTTCACAAACAACCACGAGCTAGTTATTTATATTCAGACAGGAAATAATTCACCCTATTAATTTTGATGAATTTCCACAACACTAAAGATGTGGGTCTATTATTGGCCTCTTAGAAGCCTGTCATATCTTTCCTTTCCTACTTTCCTCATTTCCATAATGCAAGGAAACAGCACTTTGAAAGTGTTCTAATTAGACTCGTATAAAGTCAATAAAAAGATTTATTGGTCTACTATTTCAAAATTGCTAAAATAAATTTAGACCGTACTCAACTACCATAGAGACCGTACTCAAGTTAAATTCAAGTTAAGAGGTGTAAAGAGTGCGGAACCGTACTTGTGAAAGTACAAAAGTACAGATACCTAACTGTAAAAATGACTCCATTAAAAGTTACAAGTCACCAATTCCTAAAAGACTCAAGCAAAAGTCTTAAAGTGTCCATATGTAAAATAATTTAAGTATTTTACTGGTACCGAATTTAGGCACAATGATACTAAGAAATGTGAAAAACGAAATACTCTTTATATATGATGTTTTATGTTTTTATATAAAAATAAAATTGATCACCTCAATGTTTCAAAAAGGCAGAACAAAATATATGTAGATAAAAAAGAACAAAGAGTCTTACTCAAACTCAAATCTGCAGAGAAGTTCAACCGCTAATTCACGTCCACGTGATTTAGTTCATAAAAAGCTGCGGATGACGATATCATCTCGTTCCGCCCAAGAAATTAACCGTGGCATAATGAGTAATGTCTCCATTAAAAATGTAGTGGAGTAAAGAATACATAAACTCAAACCTGTAGTCAAGTAGAGTGTAAAAAGTTGCATATATTTCTTATACTCAGTACAAATAGCCAAAAACTACTTGTTAAAAAAAAGTACTTCACAAAAGTACTTTACACCACTGTTCAATGTAATATAATCTATAATATTTGATTTTTAATGTACAGATTCAAGGTTTCTGTACAAAATGTAATCAGAAATTAGAAAAGTCCAACACAACTACGTATGAGCATTAGGAAAATAAAAGCTTTTAAGGCTAAAAGTTGAGTTGAGTTTTATGTGCAATTTAAACTGCGTAGCTAACATCAGACCCTTCGAATACGAATATCAGTGGTCTTAAACCTTGAATGTGAGAAGTCCTTCGTCCTCAACAGTATACATACATACATAGTTCTAACTGGATTACAACAACGCTAACAAGCTGCTGAGGAAAAAAAAAGCTAAAAGGAAAATTCAAGACGCTAGTGAAAAGTGTTTCCTGTTTTAAAAGCAACAAGGAAGTGCATCACCCTTTTGTGAACCGCTTCTCTTTGTTTCACTGTCTAATGGTGTCTTGGTCGCTCTGGTACACATTTACAGCCACTCTCTCCATCACATTTCCATCCGAGAGTCTGTCTTTACCCCAGAGAAACAAAATGGAGAACCATTAAATATTGATATTTAATATTGTGCGGCTGTCTCCCAGGGTACGCCCCCTCTCCCACCACTTATTTTTCATCAGGCAGCACATTTTCTACGTATGAATGAGTGAGGAAAGGAGGGAGGAAGAGGGAGAGAGAAAGAAAATGGCTTGCATTATATCTAAAAATAAAGTAGTTATCTTTGCAATGGTGACAAATGATATTTGAAACCGGATCATTAGCTGTGGAAGGCTGCTCTAAAACTCATTACGCCACATTCACGGAGGTCTGACTTAATTCAGCACATAGTTTAATGCGGACGCAAAGGCAATTTAAACCAAACGTGTGCAATTCTGCCGATATTCTACCACGGGATGAGTTTCACACTCGTTTACATGCTATTGAAACTTTAGCATTTAAAAATGCCTGCCAAATTAAGAGTTCACATTTTTGGGCAAAACCATGTGGTAAAGAGATAAAAATGCTAATTTTGATTTTTTTTTGTCTTTTTTTAGGTTTATTTTATAATTTTTATTGGGCAATAAAAGTGTTAAAACGGATTTGCAAAACTACGTAAGTAAAAAAAAGAAAAAATGTGTATATATACACTGTGTATATATAGGATATACATATACTATATAAAACATGTATAGTAAATAATGTGTACAGTATTTATGTATATGAGATGAATGGATGGGGAGAGAGAGAGAGAGAGAGAGAGAGAGAGAGAGAGAGAGAGAGAGAGAGACTTTTTTTCTTTTTAAAAAACTGATCAACCAATAAGATCAGTGATTGAAGGTGCTGAAGGAACAACAGAACATTCTCCAAACACACAAACAAATAACGCAAAAGCCAAATTCAGAAGAACCTTGCAGTTCTACTTAGATTTTGAGACAGACATAAGAGATGAAAAGTATGAAAAAATTGTCATGAAGATGAACTGTACACCAAACAGTATGTGATGGCGAGTTTTACTCTTTTTTTATACTTTACCGTTTTTTAATGTTTTACTTTTAAATATTTGCGACAGGTAAGCATCGCAAGCACAAAGTCTCGCCACCTTGTGGTTGCAAGAGGAGTTACATCTCTTTACCAGAAAATATTGCTTGATAATCGCTTTGGTCTTGAAAAGCTATTTTCAATGTCTATTCAAAACCCCATCTTCAAACCAAAATGTAATTAGGAACTTCCAAATGGAATTCGTGCCATGTTTTTTACAATAATGAAAAAAAGACCAGCGCAAAATAAAAAGAGGAAGTCCAAACATTGCGTAGATGTTATTTGAAGCGTTGTTTTTATTATTGTTATTATTATTATTATTATTATTATTATTATTATAGAAAAGCTGTCTTAAAAACACAATAGGCCTAATTTTACCTTAAAAGGGTTGACCAGGGATTGCAACGCTTCAGATGGCACTGCCAAGCGGTCCATGAGCGGGTGACCTAGTGGTTCCTGTAGTCATGTGCTTGCAGATTTAACAACGACACCTCTGTCTGATTCACGAAGGTCATTATGCGCGTTGACATCCTGTGATGCGCACAAGGGCAGTGCACCCGCTGAGCACCAAACACGCTTGTGGCAGAAACAAACTCACTGGAAGTAATTAACCGCCGTGAATAAACTTAATATGTAAATGCAATGAGTAAGTTACATGCAAACGCCTAAAATGATTTACTTGCTTATCCATTTGGACTACATTTACATTCACAAGAGGACGCTTTTATTTGAATCGACTTACAAGAGCAGAAAAATCATCAGAATTTCCACGTTTTTGCTGCATGACCAAAGGGAGGGAAATAAATTAAAGTTTTGATTATTGATTTGCATAACATTTGCACAAAATTAAATGTTTTTCTTTTTTTAATTAAAAATGTTATTTAGTTCAAAAATGTTTAACCACACAAACGCCACAACTTGAGTTGGAGTTCCAGTGAAAGCAGTTCATTACAAATGCAAGTTCTACATTTGTAAGTAAAACAAAATTCGTAACTTCCCCGGTTGCTTTGGTCAAACAAAAAGAAAAAGTGATACACATCAGATGAATTATAACAGATAATTGAAAATGTACTTTTAATGTATTGAAACCATTTTCATTTTACTCTCTTGGTAAAATTCCATCAACGTAAATTCTGAACATTTTTGAAACTTTTCTGTGCAAAAAAAAAAAGTGTTTTTATTATTATTAAAAAAGATTTGAAATAAAATGAGTTTTGCTGAAATCTCCTGCCTGTGGAGACACACCCACACACACACGCACACACACATACAGTCGACTCTGCGTAAGTGCAAGTCGCTTAACTGAAAGATTCGCTTTACTGCACGTCAGTCTTCAGTCCCGTTTTTAATCCCATTCAGAAGATAGGAAAGCTGCTTCATTTAAGTGCAACACATGATAACTGCAATCTCTACATACATAACTGCAAGTCCGGACTACATAGAGGAACATTAACTTGACTTTGCATAAGTGCAGGTTGCTGGGATGAGGTGCACATACACAAATATATTTTCATTACATTTTTTGTAATTATTTACACGACAAAAAAACAATAATGCATTATGCACTTTCTCATTAATGAGATCAATTGGGGTCAAATCTTTTTGAAAGTCTTCATCTTGATGATTGAAATATAGTCTGTAGTTGTAGTACATAGTTTAAAAAAAAAGTGGCCGTGTAGTCACGTGACTCCAGTTTTAGCATCAACTCCTGATTAGGGCACGCTCTGCTTAAGTGCAAGATTGTGTTTGGCACCAAAAGCCGAGCCCTTATCAGGAGTCGACTGTATATCAGTGGACTTCACATTTATCTAAACAAAAACATTACTTTCCCTACCTTCTTTACTCTAATTTTAGCGCTAGAATTTTCAGCGCTAAAATCCCATTTTGAACCTCAGACATTTAAATTGGTCCTAGCCAAAGGTCCTGACACAACTTTGTAGGACAGCAAACACAACATTTGGAGACCTAATTTAGACCTAAACTCCTGTACACACACACACACACACGCAAAACGTGTCCATTTATGGTCAACACTGTGTGGACAGACGCGTTATACTGCCAGTTCCAGGCTTTCATAAGCGTTTTATGGACGGTAGTGAAGCAGAGTTGTTCTGAAAACTTTTCAAGCACACAGTAAAACTAAAACTCCCTCTCAGTTTTCAACATCGTGCTTACAAAGCTCATCCAACAACTCTGGACCAGCGATGATAGCCACAGCGAAGTTTGCTCCACGTATGAGAAGACAAGGAGAGCGGCATCCTGGCGAAACGAAGGGGACGGAAGGTGGTTAAAAGTGCATTCTGCAATTTCAATAAACCGTGGACAATCCCAATAAACAGCAGAGGAGACTGGGGATATTTTATCTTTTACAAGCTCCCAGCGCCTCCTGTGAATGTTAAATCAAACCTCCAACCCCTGTGTCTAATTCAGCCCCATAAATCCCTCGCTATGATCTCCTTCTTAATCAACCTAAGCACAAGCGTCTAATAAAAAACGATAGTTCTCCAGTTTCGCAAAGTCAAGGTAAAATATTTGCTCGCCGACCGGGACACTTTGCATGTCAAATAAAAATTTGTACCGTGGTGAAATAAACATTGTGCAAACAATAAAGCCATTCACTTAGCGACAAAAGCACACCGCGCTCTCGCCAAGACGGACGCGGCAGTAAATTGCCAGATACGACATATGTGGCGGAAAACACAGCAGAAAGATTGGAACATATTGAGCCTACAGGAAAAAAATGAGTCAATTTTCCTAGTTGGCACGTTGGCAAATGAGCATCACCCGCGAGATAAGGAACATAAAAGAAAGAAATACTGATGCGCACACAATCGGAAATTTGCGCCCAGCCGCACGGGCTCTTGGAAGTTATTGTGTGGCGAATTTCTCTCGCTTCCCAAGCGGCGTCTGAATTGATGTGTCTTTAAACCAGGAAGTGGCCCGAGCCCAGCTTCAGTAATTACCTGCACAGTTCAGCAGTGGGGTGTAATATCTGTTGTCTCCTGACTATTTCTGGAGTGTTGGCCGTGCATGATGGATGCTTTATAAAACCTTTTTTACAGTTCTGACATTTCGGTGAAACAAGCAAGGTCTGAACTTTCCATCTGGTGCTACCTGCCTCTTGTCCTCTGCCGTCCTTGATTTGATCAGAGCTCTTTAGGGAAAGGCCAGGAACCCAAAAGATTAATGTTTTCCCAGGGAATCCGGCGGTCCGGCCTAATCACTACCAGCAGCTTATTGTTGATGCGGGGAGCGTGCCACCGGCAGCGCCACCCATGTCATATTTGCAGCCATCGCCACGGGGAGTTTAGCAGCATAAACGCTCGCTAGTCTGACGAAAGCACCAGGAACGAGAAATCCAATCGCTCCACCTCACCGACTTGCTCCGGTGTAATCGAAGGACTGCGACAAGTGCATATTTACACATACGTTAGAACTTTTTGTTCTCTGTAATTGACGCACTAAACTTATTGGTCACTATGTAGGAATCTGATAAATGATGTACTGTACTGTACTTTACTTTACTTTACTGTCATTTGGCAGACGCTTTTATCCAAAGGAGCAAGTGAAGCAATTTGTCTAAAAAAATGTTGACGCCTGAACTGTTTCCAGAAGTGTCAACAAACAAGGTAAAAATACTTTGTTACTTTACCTATAATTGTGCCTTATACTTTACGTCTGTGATTATTTTTTGGCCTACTCGTCGTCATGAAACGAACTGTCACTCGGACAAGGCAAGAGTGGACTCACATGCACAGCCAGGAAGAGATCGAGGAGTGCAAGGGGTTAAATGTGCGTCAAAAGGGGTTTAATCAAAGATCGTAGTCAAAGACAGGCAAAGGGTCGGTACACAGGAATATCCAAACACATGAGCTAAAAACGAGACAAGCAAGACAAGACATGGTGGCGAGAGTGACATCAACTGACAAACTGGCAAAGACTAATAAAAGTCATTGATGACAAGCCTCTGAAGTGTGACTTTTTCACCATTACATTACTAGTTTTTGTATTTTCCACTCTGAAACACGTGTTAATGTTTAGTAGCGCGGATATAGGGCTGTTTAATGTATATGTATATACAAAATTTATACATGTATATTACATATGTATATACAATAAAAAATGCATTAATCTTCAATGTAACGGCAACATTTTAATACAGTATAACAATTATAATCCTATACCACTAACAATTTCAGTTTCATGGCATTTAGACTTTTACTTTTATACGTAGTTTTCAAACCAGTACTTCTCCTTGAGTATGGAAGTTGTTTTTAAATCTATTATCTATACTTTTATGGACTAAGTAATGTGACTACTTCAACACTGATAAATAGGAATAGTTTAAATGCTTAGTAATTTTTACATATGTGATATTATACTCAATCATCATACACCATACTCAGATAAACTGAACTGATTTTCAATTTACAGATAAAAGTCAGATACCTGGAGGAAACCCACGCACAAGGTGAAAAAGAACGTTTTTGGACCTGAAACCCAAAACCTTTTTACTGTTAGGCGACAAAGCAAACCACTACACCACCTTACTCAAACAACAAAGACAGCGATATTTAAGTAGAAGAGCAGAATGCTGGAGAGTTTGTGTAGGCCAGACTTCCTCTTCCTGCCCTTGTTTAAGGTTACTACTGTTAATTTGCACCTGTGCAGGAGTTATAAGCCAATTACATGGCTGAGTGGTGTGAAGAGCCAGTAAGCACTAACCTTAGCGGAGGGTCAGTGCAGCTTTAGTCCGGCTTTAGAGGATACCAGGGGTTTAAGACAAGGATTAGGTACTGTAAACTAATTTCATCCATCACCTTTTGATGAAACGTATTAAGCTTTTCACAAGTTCTCATTTCATTTCATTTCGAAGAGATTGTGCTCCTAACAATCAAATTTCCATGTTTCACGCAGGGTTGAAAGGGCCGTGATTTAATTTTAGTACACACACATAATTTTTTATATTTATATATTTATCATATTTATACACATTTTCTATTTTTCCATCTATCCATCTATCTATCCATCCATCTATCCATAAATCCATCTATCTATCTAGCTTATTTCTCTCCCTCTCTCTCTCTCTCTCTCTCTCTCTCTCTCTCTCTCTCTCTATATATATATATATATATATATATATATATATATATATATATATATATATATATAAAGCCAAAGCAAGGTGAGTGTTTTGTGTTTTAATATGTCAGTATGGAAATATGATTAGCAAAACACAAAACCTTGTTTTTTTAATAAATGTGCCATTTCAGTTTAGAATCCATATATTCACACTTCAATAACCCATTAGTCGACGCGCATGGAGTCTCACATCAAACAACATGTGTTACTATAATACAAAAAAAAATGAAAACCATCAAATTAGCAGGAAAAGAAGCTGAACAAAAAAAAGTCCTGGTCTTTTGAAATGAAGTGGCTCTTATCTGTATGATATTGTATGGTGCATAGACACGGCAGACGTACAATTCATGGCATATAAAATAGATCTAAAAAGTAAATACTTGCTTCACAAGGTGATATGAGTTCTGCTTCCTTCATGCTTGAAAAATCTGTAGATTTAAGTGCCACTAGAAACACAAAGTGGTAATACACCATGATTTATTAAACCATCACTACAGCCATAGAAGGTCTTTCTATATTCAAAAGCAAATCCTATCACACCATCATCAGTTTCAGATGCTCGCAGGCCGAGGAGTAGATGAGTCGAGCAGAAGTGTAATAAAAGTTAAGAAGGAATTATTTTTTACAGCCGTTCTGATCACTTAAAGGCCCGAGTTTTCCTTAAATAGCGTTTAATGTCAGATATTCCAGTCAAACTCATAAAACCATGTTCTAACATGACATGTTTTAAAAGTTAAAGGCCCGTGTAACAGCTTTCCACAAGGAACTGCCAAGCCTTGAGAGGAGAACGTTAACCCCCAACACTCGCCAAGGAGCAACACACCAGAAAGAGCGGGAGATTGTGCGAAAGAGATAAACAGCTCAAGCTATGATGACTAAATGCGCCATTTTTGGCAGCGTCGGGCTTTAATTCTATAAGTTCTATAAACGTGTCAAAGTTTACAACACAAAATAAAGCTGCCCAAAGATGGGAGTGCTTTTTACAGGCAGCTTCGGGCAGACCATAATCAGTAACCGGGCGACTTCAATTAAGATTCGATCTCACGCTCTACAGCCACAAACATAGTCACGATGACTAGAAAAAAAATAGTGGGAGGAATAAGAAAAGTGGCAGGGCTGGTCAGAGTCAAATGTGGAGAGTAAGCAGAGCATTTCACTCATCCAATCAATGTAGAGCATATTTTGTGAAGGGCCAATCACATTCCTGGGATTCTTGATCCCATTATACTTTTAGAGTAACGTTGAGCCCAGTGGTCCAGTAGTAGGGAATTTGGCCAGCAACACAACCATTGCTGGTTAAGCAATAGTATTATAAGCTGGCTTTTGTATAGCTTTTTTTTTATAGTATTATGTTTAAAACCTGCATTTGAGATTAAGAAAGATTATTTATAAATTATTATTATTTGATTAATACCTGAACTCAAAATTGATGTTTATGTTATTCACATGTAGCGATAATAATAATAATAATAATTATTTGCAACTAAAATAATCAAAAATATTAAAATATGGAACAAAATTTGAAAGATTCCATTCCCAACATTTGAAGATTCGATCTTACGCTCTACAGCTCCAAACATTACCACAATTACTAGAAAAAATATTGAATATGGTCAGAGTCAAACGTGAATAATAATGTATAAATATGTAACTGAGAACTACATGAATTAAAATTCTATGTTTATGTTTTTAATCAATAGTCATAATATTAATGAATTATCAAATAGTATAGTTATGTAGTATTGTTGTTTGTATTATTAATATTAATATTTACTTTTGACTTCCTAATAATATTGAATTATGACTTATCATACATTATAGTTTTCCACAATAGTTTACAACTAAATGCATCAAAAGCATGAAACAAAATTGGGCCAAAAGTTGAAACTAAATCTGCCTGGAGATAACAAGAAGGCTTTGTAACTCAGCTTTTCACGGTTGAAAATGCCACAAAATGAGTACGAAAAAGTCGGGCACAATGAAAGCAGCAGCTCTTCGGATGCGACCTCTTTAGTGCGCTCTTAAAGCACAACAAATAGCGTTGTCATATATTTAGGTGTGAACCCCTGCATGCCAAAGTGGGCCTTGCACAGGTGGTGTGTGAAGATAAGCCTTGTCCTTTCCCAGCATTTTAAGGGATCCTTGGGAAAATAAGAGGGGGGACATACTTCCCCACGCAGGGTCTGTCAATCATCCCGCTCACCCTGCGTGGGCACAACGCTCGTGTGGGGTTGACGTTTCAAAGCTGCTGCCGCACAAGACTTGAATAATGTATATTTACCTGACAGCCTGTAGATTAAGTCAGGAACCACCTGTGATGCCTCCAAGTCCTGCCATCTTCATTTCCTCATACAGACGGAGAGCGAAAGCTAACCTGAGCTAAATTAATTACAAAATAAAAGCCTAAAAGCATCCAGGGTCTGCAGAGGTTAAGACTGTGTTTTGTCTTTGACCTTGATGACCGGAAGGTTTTCTAAAGAACTCTGAAAGTTCTTCCAGGACAATCTGGACAAACTGATATGAGCCATGAGAGACCATGAACAGATCTTCAATGAGCAAACGGTCTTGCAACTGACTTTATATTTATTTGGCAGACGCTTTTATTTAAAAGGACTAATAAAATGAGCAGATCTGGTTCAGGGTCTTGCTCAAGAACAGTTGAGCACTCCTACTGGTCGGGGTTCGAACCTGCAATAAATTGAATTCAATTGATCTGAATTGAATTGAATGACTTCATTTATCCCACTAAGAGAAAAAAAAAAAATCAGCCATTAGTCCAACTCAATAACATATCAAAAAAACGAAAGATGCTTTTACTAAAACATACAAGGCTAAAAAAACCTCCCGATAAAATGTCAATAGACTGATATTAAACGCAGAATCCAGATCGAATTCATGGAAGACAAGAAAACCTGAGATGTTTTAGATGAAAGTGATTTTTTGAGCAATTTTTCACGAGATGAAAAAGATGTAATAGGTTGGTTGATTTGGTCAACCAAGCAAAAAAAAAATGTTCAGTTAGATTTAAAAAAAACAATGTTTTGGAAAATAAATAGTGAAACTCAATAAAAAGATTTAGGGAAATGTTTCATACATGGATGTTACTTTAATAAGAAATTTGTATAAACGCGTCAAAAAAAGCTTCATATCAAATATTATCAAGTCATTGGACAGAGTTATATTCACCTTCAAAATCAATTTTTGAACTGTCGAGCTACGTACTGCGTGTATCCCAATGTCCTTCGTGAAATGTGTGAAAGCAGGTGAGAGAGACTGGGAGAATGGTGAGAGATGACCCATATTCCCATTAAACAGAGGAAAAGAAATAAAAATTGCGTCTATAATGGTCACCTTCATTTACTGTGCCAAGGCCGAAACCACCCGCTGTCCTTCAAAGAACCATACTGTCCAAACATATTGTGTCAAATAAAAATTTCCCAGTCCTTCTACACAATTTACTGCTCTAATGTGCCTCTATAATGCATAAACACTTTACCTGAAACATTATACTTTACTTATACCTTAACTCAAGTCATTTGAGCTATTAATTTTGGCACGGCTGGGCAAAATCACTTCTGAAGAATTGCAGTTATTTTATTTAATTGCGTTTAATACAATTGTGGTTTTATAGAATGTCTCTGTTCAGTGCTTGCTTTGTGAATTCTGCCAGGATAACTCTCTAAATATGCATTAAAATACTGTACTATATATATATATATATATATATATATATATATATATATATATATATATATGAGAGATAGAAGAGAGAGAGAGAGAGAGAGAGAGAGAGAGAGAGAGAGAGCGAGAGAGAGCGAGAGAGCGAGAGAGAGGAGAGAGAGAGGAGGAGGGAGGAGTGAGAGGAGAGAGAGAGAGAGAGGAGAGAGGGGATGGATGGAGGATGGATGGATAAACAAATAAAATGATCGAACGTTGGATGATAGATGGATCAAGATACACACACACACACCTATATTTATATACATACATACATACACCACACACACACACACACACACACACACACACGCACACACGCACACCACAACACACACTATATATATATATGTATATATTAATTTTAGTTATATACGGTATCTAGATAGATAGATAGACATAGATAGATAGATAGATAGATAGATAGATAGATAGATAGATAGATAGATAGATAGATAGATAGATAGATAGATAGATAGATAGATAGATAGTAGAGTAGTAGTAGATAGATAGAGATAGAGATAGAGAGATAGATAGATAGATAGATAGAGAGATAGATAGATAGATAGATAGATAGATAGATAGATAGATAGATAGATAGATAGATAGATAGAGAGAGAAGAGAGAGGAGAGAGAGAGAGAGAGAGAGGATAGAGATCGAGAGATAGAGAGATAGATAGATAGATAGATAGATAGATAGATAGATAGATAGATAGATAGATAGATAGATAGATAGATAGATCTAAAATTATAAAAGTTACAATTTTGATAAGAGAAATGACAAAAATTGCAGGATTTTGAAGTAAAACTGCAATACAAACTCTGACAGCAAAGTAATTCTCGGGTAAAATCGGTATTGATCCTCCAAGAACATTTTCATTGATCCACAGTTTTGTGGTTTACAAGCCCACGTCTGAAATCGGACCCTAGTTTGCACTGACAACACGAGAAGACAACTGTGTGTTTGAAATATGACGTTCTCAGACACAGAACTGAAAAATAAGGCGTCCCTACAGCTCCTATAAATACACAAATAAAGGCAAACGTAATTACAGCTTAACTCAAAAAGCCAGTCGGCAAAATAATTACACATTACAGTAGAGTTAAAAAAGCTGTGAACTTCATCCAACAAGAGCAATGGGAATAAGAAGACTGTCTGTCTTCACAATAGAGCAACAGAAGAAGAGTCACCTGATATTTCAGCTTTAGATTCAGCGTCTGACCGGTTCCTCCACACAAGCAACTACAACTTAATTCCACGCATCTTTGTTAATCTGTGTTTGTTGCAACAAAGTTACACTCATTAAAAAAAAAATAAAAAAAGAAACATCCTGAAACTAATTAAAAATATTGTTCTTATAATAATTGTTTGTCTCACTTTCTCATTCACAGACCACATTTTCTAAAGTTTTTTTTTTTTTTTAATAAAATGTTTCTTTTTTTTGTATTTTAATTGTATAATACATTGTATTTGGTATTGTTAAGATTCTTAAGCATTGTTTTTTATTGTTTTTTTGTTTGTTAACTTTTGAATAGTCTCTTGATAGAATTGAGTTTACGTATTTCTTCATTAACTAACCACTTGTCTATCTGTATTTTTGTTACATGATTCATATTACTTCAACTAGTTTATAAAAAAAAACAAATAGCCTCTACACAAATAAAACACAGTAGAGAAGTTGTCAGAATGTTTTTTTTTCTTGTATTTTTCTTTCAATCTTCAATGTTTAATCCACAAGTGGATGAAAAAACACGAGCTGACAAGGTTTGTTTTGAGCCGCCGTATAAATTGAGCTCTTGAATGGAGACAATTATATCTCAGAACTGTTAAGATGATATCCTTAGACTGCAATAAAATAAAAGCTTAGACAAATGAATAGGTAGAAATCTACCAAAATACCAAAATGGATCAAAGGTCTTTTTTTTCCTGTAACTAAAACAGTACAGTAGTATAAAACAGTACAGTAACACCATTGAGGTGAGTTTGATTCTAATGATAAGCATGAGATTGGGTCAATATTTTGCAATCAAAACGCTTTGCAATTTATATAATGCAAAAATGTCAATTTACCGTATATGCTTTTGTGATTTGATCAAGGTGAACTTGTACCGAACTAGGGTGGTACTATATTTAGGTTCTCGTGTGACTTTGGAATCCCATCGGTGTCCTTCTTTATCAATAGCCATTGAACACGCATTGTAAGAAGAGATTACACAGGACATCCCACCAGGTTTTAGATACGAGAAAAGAGGGATGGTGTCTTCTCTACCTTTGAATTCAAAAGATCACGTTTCTAAAGGACGGCCTGAACAAAAGACGGTGGCATGTGTACCAGCCAAGATGGTGGTCTTTCAAGCATTAACTCTGATTTAAAAGACAAAGCCAAGGCCGGGTCATTGTGCCCTCCATCATCAGATCAACGCCAACAACTGAAAAGAGCCAAAAACGAAATCATAAATCAACTTCCAAGCCAAACAAACATGTCAACAATTTGCTTCACCAAACCAATTTGGATAAAACTCTTTGACCTTTCGACCTTCAGATCTGAACATGAAACGTTGTTCATTAAAATAACAGGCATTTTTAAACGACTGCAGCACCACGCAAACAAACATAAATACTTCTATTTTCACTACTGTCCTCCTCTGAGATTAAGTGCGAGTTAATTAATGAGGTACCTGAAGGAAGACGCAAGCCGAGACAGGAAGATAAAGAACTCTTTGCTGAACCTTCCACAGAGTTCACAGAGCGACAAGACCCCCAGGACCACCACACATCCCCCAATATTAATGATTTATCTAGGAAAATACTTCAATAAATAAGTTAACATCTGACACCACCGACATGAGCTTATACATACAGTATGAGTGCATTATACAAAGCTGACAGTGCTAAGCAAGTGCTGCGTTTTTAGGCAATTTAAACATTTTAATGCAATTTTATTATTGGGCTTTTAGGTGAATCGTATTGGGCTTATGTAATGCTATTTCATGACTGTGATATTGACCATAATACACAACACTTATTCAAGTTACACAACACTATGCAAGTATTCCTTTTTTCTCTCTTTTTTTATTCATTTTTGTACACTAAATGTACACTTTAAACTAGCACATTTAAACAATTAAATAATACATATTGCATATTTTTTAATGTTATATACTTTTATATCATATATAATAATTTACACTAATTATACACTTTAAATATACAATTATTATTTTTATACATTAATTATACAAATTTTATAAAAAAAATAATTAAAAATGTTATACATCAATTATTATACATTATTATTATTTTTTTGTTATTTTTATATTTTTATATATAGAATTATATAATTTTTAAAACATATATGCAATATATTATTTACTGTATTTAACTGTTAAAATATGCTAATTTTAAGTGTATACTTAGGGTAAAATAAGTTTTTATATATAGCTCCCCGCGACCCTGTAAAGGACTAAGCGGCTAAATAATTATATATTTTTCAATTAAATCTGTCAGCAACATCAGAAAAGTCAAGACTATAAAAAAAAAGACCGTTTCATGCCTGACACAGTAGAAGCATTTTTATACACTTTTTAAATCCACACAATTACAGAAATCCATTCCAGTTCTGTGAGGTTCAGATGCTAAACCACATCACAAATCCAATGCATTATGTCTAAAAAAAAAAATCAAACATCTGCAACCGCAAGAAGCAATAACAGAAGCAATCAGCAAAAAAAAAAAAAAAAAACTAAAGTGAATATTTTTTCCACAACACGCAAAAAACATGCACATTCAGCTTTAACATCCCAACTGCCAAAAACATTCTTCAGTGCATCATCGCCACGGAAACACAGACGTTGTGTTGACTTGTGTGTTCCAACTCCAAAATGCCCAGAGAAACCCAAGAGGCGTTCCTCCCCAAGCCCCTGGACACCACCAGCTCTCGGTGGGCATCCCAGAGACCCAACAAGCCCTCGCATTAGCACAAGCTCCCATTCAAGCCGAGCGGTTCCACTCCGCGCTCATTACGGAGAGAAAAGGGCTTGGCAGTGCAAACATTTACCTTGCAGGGCCGGGTGTGAATGGACGGCTGTGTGTCCACCACAGGAAGTTCTTCCTCTCCTCTAGCTTTACTCTCTCCCCACAGCGGCATTGGTTATTCGATCGGCTCCCATGTAGCTCTGTCTCTCTCTCGCACGGAGGATTTCCTCTCATGTCGGAGAATTAGCATAAGCCGCTTCCTGGATCACCTGTACTCATCCAACCTGTTTGGTGCCTCCTGCGCAACACACACCTGCTGAAACTGGACACACCAGCCTGAAAAGCAACTTGCCGGCATTTACGTGGGAAGAACCGTTCGACTCCACACCTAGGGAGAACTTTCTGGAACATTGATATTATAAACCGGTATTAATGTGAAAACCGGCTTTGAGTTGTGCCGTGATATGGATTTTGCAACATTGTAGATACTGTCACACATTCATGAATTAAATTTTTATACAATAATTTGTTCCGTTACAACTTTTATTGACAACATGGAGACAGAAATCATTGCTCTCTTTCTCTCTCTCTCTCTCTCTCTCTCTCTCTCTCTCTCTCTCTCTCTCTCTCTCTCTCTCTCTCTCTCTCTTTCTCTCTCTCTCTCTCGATGATGATGATGATGATGATGAAGTCTAAATGGTTTTGGCAGTTGGGGATGTAAAAGTTGAATGTGCATGTTTTTTGTGCGCTGTACGAAAAGTATATTCACTTTATTTATTAATTTTTTTTTGGCTGATTGCTTCTGTTATTGCTTCTTGCAGTTTCAGATTATTATTGAGGACTATTATTAATATTATTTTTGGATGATATTTTTGACGTTCTCTCCCTCTCTCTTCTCACATACCGTGATATAATATCAATACTGTCTGAATACTAGAAAATATCGTGATTTGAATTTTCACTCATATCGCCCATTCCTTCTGTGAATTAATTGCAACTCCTTCAAAGGCAATTTTAAGGAAAAAAGACAAGAGGCAAAATATAAACGTATAGCGCAGCGTCTTATTCCCCTAAGGGAAAGACAAACTCCATTTAGACTTTATCTTTGCCTTGTAAGCAGATATGACAATGGAGCCAATGAGGAGTGGAACTCGCAGAGAAAAGCCGGCGGCATGAATCATCGATGCTCTGCTTCGTTTCTTCCTCAAATTTACTTCCGTAAGTGTGAGACTGAGACGGCACAAACGATGACAAATGGTCGTGAGCAAACTGCGACAGTCAGATATTACAAAACAATATTTTCCTTCTTTTGTTATTAAATGCACCATGCGTTTTCTAAATGGCCTGTACAGGAGGATGTGCGATGGATGTGTCCGACAAATCGTTACAAAATCAAGATGCTTTAGAATGAAGCCTAATTGATGTGATGCTGTGTATTTTACAACACGGTAACTGTAATTTAAACTAAATGGTCATAGTCACATCCTATTACACGGGACAAATATGAAAACGCACCTGAACTAAAAGCAACTAAAAGCAAAACACATTGATATGTGAAAAAAAAAAAAAAAGAAAAGAACACGTCAGCACATTTCAAGGAAACTGCTGAATAAATAATTTATAATATTCACAGAATCAGTGACAACTTTGACATGGTGGGACCGTAAAAAACATGCTTACTTTCAGATAGAGATGGCGACCGGGTCATGTGACCTAGGCAAAAAGAAAATGTTACCTGTGACAACAGGGAAAAACATATTTCTTTAAAGTGTTTTTAAATATTTAAAGAATCGATATTTTTAAATAGTCGGTTTAGAAGTTTTGAGTAAACAAAACTCATATCTAGTATCCTTTTGAAAAGATTGTATACAAATCAGCCTTTTATTCCCTAAACTGTTCATTCTTTGCGATACTTGTTTGTTTGTCATGCTCTCGAGACTCGGAAAATCTTCTTTTTAGGTTTATTTTTATTTGTTCATCAAACAGTTTCTGCAAAAAAAAAAAAAACCTTTTATTACATATTACACATTTTAGCACATATTACATTTTACAAGTATTTTAAAACCTTTTGATAATTTGGTAAATTGATAATTCTAGAGTATTTTAGCAAGACATTAGAGCATGATTAGACGTCTGTGCGTATTTGTATGTTGTGTGCAAGTTGACTTCTAAATCTACAATTTGTAGCTCAATAATTGGCACGCAAACACTTTTTCTCAACTCTTCTGAAAGCCGCACATATTAAAGAAAAAAAAAAAACACACCAATGAGTCTTTTACACATGACAAAAGTGATAGAAAGTCTTGGGACAGTCTTCAGTAGGCGTCTACATTTATGACTCGCAAATCTACAGTAACTCACTGATACAAACAGCGGCTCATTAGAGAGAAAGATAAAAGCTGTTTCACCTCGAGTATTTGACTTTAAACTGTATTTTAAGTGGACTATGGAAATCTTTTGATCTGCGCATGGCAAATCTTTATGCTGGCCCGAATAAACAGGTCAGGCATGAAGGTTTTAACAAGAAAAACCAAAGAGCAGCCCTCGCGAATAATGAGAGTGCAATGTCACCCGTTCTGTCTGGTGACAGTTCTCTGCTGCTCAGACTTGGATCCACGCATTAGCTCAATAGGTTATTCTTGATTTAATAAAGCAGAAAGGTTCTGCTTTAAAGACCTGCTTGTTGTTCCAAACCTCGACGGATTGGAGATGCCCTGGTTGGAACGAACATAACTGAATCACCACCTCAGACATCTCCTTCCACCTCAGACATCTCCTTCCGCATGGAGAGCACATTAATATAGGTGTATCCGTGTATTAAGTTACTTGTGCACTGGGGGTGAACAGACCTACAGGTCTAGGATTGAGGCTGATTGTTGTAGGTCTATTGTTCAGACCCTGATGGGAATCTGTGGATTCCTCTAAATGGGATGTCGTGGTGTTCTCCTGTTTCCTTCCAGGGTTTCTAAGTGATGCTTTCTTGGCTCATATTCACTCACTGCTTTTAATGTATAGATGTGCTGGCTTCGAGTAATATCTCCAAGGCCTCTTCATACTTTGAGTCTTTGTATAATGCAAGGCCTTTAAAACTATATATTATAAGCAAAGAGGATCGGGTTCTTTCTTCTGCCAGTGTCTTCGAGTCGACTAAAAGAACACAATAAGCGGATTCACCGTAGAGCGGTAATTATCATCAAGAGCGTTTGGATTTCTGAAGTCTCATTTGTACAAAGAAAAGCAACTCTAATGTCGGCTTCGGAAAGTGAAATTGTACTTTTTTGAAAGATTAGCCATGATGCAATGAGAGTGACAATAGCAATGCATTTACGAAAATAATGAGCAGCAATACTTCAAAAGTACAGTATGAGTACTGTAATGTTTAGAATATGAGGACTTCGGATTGTAAGGCACACAATAATGTCTATTTAATTGTGTCTATTTAAAAAAGGAAAAATAAGGTGTTCCAAAAGGTACACGGTGAATATCGAAACGTTTTTTCCCCCCAATATCAAGCACAAGTGTGCTTTATGGTCCAAAAATGGCGACAGTCTACAGCAGCAGAAGCCCACACCGGGTGCCACTGTGGTCTGCTAAGAACAAGACACTGAGGGCACATGCAAACGTGCCATGTCATGAAGGTACAGAGGTGTAAAGAGTGCCTGAAAACTACATAGCTAAAAGTACAGATACCTTAGTGTAAAAATTAACTCATTACAAATTGCAAGTTTCCAATTCCTAGAAGACTTGAGTAAAAGTGAAAATGTAACTATAAAAACTGAAATGTAACTATTGAACTGTTCACTGTTTCAAAAATGGCAGCACAAAAAACAAGTCTCTTGTCTGTTACGCTTTGGTTAAGAAATGTGAAGCCAAACCTATAAGTAACAAAAAACAAATATTTAATAACAAAGAGGAACGAAACACAAATGGAAACATGTTACACAACGATTGCCTGACAGTGGGAAACAGGTGACAACTTAAAAACTAAAACAAACTAGAACACAGATGACACTGATAAAACATGTCACTGCATAAACCCCAGAAGAAAATAAATAAAGCATTCGTGGTACTGTAGTCAAGTAGTGACAGTCATCCCATTAAAACTATAAATAACAAATACATTTAGGCACAAGTTGGTCGCAAAATGATAGAATTCTTCTCATTCCTCTATAAGATTGATTTTGTTCAGACATACATGTATTATTACTGTTATTATAATTATTACTATAATAATAATTATTATTGTTGTTGTTATTATTGTTATTATCATTATTATTATTATTATTATTATTATTATTGTTATTATTATTATTATTATTATGTTGTCGTTGTTGTTGTATTGTCATTATTAATAATAATAATGATGATGATGATGATGATGATGATGATGATGATGATGATGATGATGATGATGATGATGATGATGATGATGATGATGATGATGAAAACAACAACAACAACAACAACAATAATAATATTAAGCAAAAGCCTCAGTGAAGTTGCTATTTCTTCAATTGAGCAGCTGGGAAGTTTGTCTTTACCTGCGTCAGATGTTCAGACAGCACACCATGATTTTTTTTCCCTCTTCAATTTACGTCAAGCTGCCACTATTAGCATGTTTGTATCACAGCTAATGCTCTCAGCAGGAAGACAGACTGGGAAGCAGCACATCACAACCACACTCACTTGTTACTCTGATAATCCGCTGTGATGGAACCGCAGCACCAATCGATGCTTGAAGACGCTTACTCTTACAGACATGTGGACAAGCAGGCTAGCGAGATTAGCATCTGGCGCTAGACACATCTTCACACATGATGAGATAGGAAACTGATAAAACAGCAGGCCGGAACGTGACTCATTTTAGAAAATGAATAATTGCTATGAATTTAATGAAACTTATTTATTTAAAAAGTGTGTTGAGAAACAATTATTCAAATACTGATGTTGGAGGCAATACGGTGCGTCCCAGTGTCCCTCAGATTTTGTGTATAAAGAATCTACATCTTTGATCATCCTTGAAAGAAGAATCTTATTTGCCATGAACACATAGAGTCCAAACATGATGTTTGCACCAGGAATTGGCAAGAATGTAACTGAAGTGATTAGAAATAAAAAATTAAATACTGTACATAATATAATTGGAAAGACTAGTAACATTCAACCATCCATTTTCTAAACCACTTTTTCTACATAATATATAAATATTTCTAATGTATGAAAAATATGTTTGTAATTTGTAATATGTATAATATTAATATATAATAAAATTATACCAATATCATACCTTATCGAGATACAGTATGTTAAAATATGTTATATATATAGGTTTTTTTCAAAACATTATAAAATAAAACAAATGTATCTATAATCACTGTCTGTATATTACATCCACTTCACTCAGAATAAATGTTCCTTATGTATGTAAAAAGTGGTTTTGAAAAAGGATGGAAGATGTGTTATTATATGTATAAAATATTTTATATGTATACATGTTTATAACTTGTAATATTTATAATATTATTATATGATCAAATCATAGATAGAAAATAAATATATCTATAATCGCTGTCTGTATATTACATCCACCACACTCAGAATCCTTAGCAAAACCCTGTTTCTATTTGTGTAACTGGACCTACTTTCTAACTATCTGGAGCCCTACGTTTGACAGCACATAAAAAGTATGATTATTTCCCCTCTTTTTAGAGGTTTTTTTAAAACGAAAATCTAAAGCTGGCAACACAGCTGAAAACTCATAAAAAGAGCATATGAGTTCGGGGAGATATGAAGTTACAACCCCAAACACAAATCTCTCTTAACAAATGTGTCTTATCCAGAATTCTAGTGAGGAATCCAGCCAATGTATTCTTTTCAGAGGCAGCTTTCCGTTTCTGAGAGATGGCTTGAAGATAAGAGGGGTGGCATGAATTCAGAGTAGTATGGATTGACTTTGTAGTTCAGTGGTGACTGTTGAGGGAACTTAAACCAGGCGTCTGCCCTATCACCTCGGCACATTCCCTTCCATCCTCGGCCCACAGATCTTACTTTCACACTCCGCTGGACTCGGTGGCCTCTTCAGAACTCAAAGGAAAACCTTCTGAATTAATCACTTCCTGTGCCATGTGTACTGGCTTCCTAATGAGTCTCTCTGGGAATTAGCACCAGGTCTCTCAATTGTTCAACATGTCCATTGTGTTCTTCAACAAACACTCTGATATGCCAATCTCTTCACTACTCAAGTCGACGCTCCGTCAGATGAAAAACATATTCCAATTTATTAGACCAAAAGTCATGCATGAAATAACTAAAACATACCGTCCAGTTCAAAGTTGCAAAAGTGGGTAACAAAAAAAAAGGTTTCCCGATTAAATAGAAACACCTGCTACATGTAAAAATGCTTTTTTTGGAAAACGAGTAAGAGTACTTGCATTTCAGTACTCCTGGTTAGTTAATAAAAACATGGTTTAAATGTACAGGCTTTATTATCTAATTAAAAAAACGGAACATTTAAATAGTGACAATGTAACTCGTTTTTTTTTCCACTTTGTTGTAAAAGGCAATAATAAACATATTTGCTATTTAGTGCACAGTATTTGAATAAACTAACAACATGTTTCTAGCTCATGCAAGAGTTCGCTGCAGCGTGAGTTGTGTTGGTTTAGAAGTGAACTCTTTGTACTCAAATTTGTGTTGGAATTTGAGGTGTTTGATTATATTACTTGCATTAAACGCATTACATTTTGATCATCTCTATACTTACATATTATCTATATATTTCTACTCTATACTTGACAACATTTATGATTGTGCATATGTACTTCCTACTCCGCTACATTTGACTGGACACTTACTGGACAAGGCGATATTGCCATCTGCAGGATGCTGAAGGTACTGAATGCTATTTATGAGCTAAATCACATAAATTAGAGGTTGCACTTTTTTGTACATTTAAATAGAGTTTCTTTAAGCTGAAATATAGTGTGAGTAAAACAATTAAGTTTTTTTTATTTTAATTGGATACTTAACGACTTTTACGAGAAATCTTCGTAGAATTGGTGACTAGTAACTTGTAATGTGGTATTGAGGTTGGGCATCTTAGCTGCATGACTTTGCTTTTGCTTTTGATGAACTTAAAAAAAAATATCTTAAGAATAAGAAAAAAATTTAAGTGATTTGCCTCAACTGTCCATGTGATAGTCCAAAGTTTCCATTTTTACTCCCGAATCTTGTTCAGATCAATCCACGCAGTGTGTTTTGTTTCATATAGGAGAATGGATACGTCATACTTCATTATTCGAGGAAGCGCTATCTAGGAGAGTGAGTTGTAAATGGTAAGCAACGGTATCAATCACTGAGTAGAAGCTTGTGATTCATCACAATGTATTTCCATTTAAAAGCCCTCGGGGAGCATCTCTCCTGTCCTGCATCTTTCTCGATCAATACCTGCGGCAGGGCCAGCTTCCGCAGCACTGCAGAGATGCTATAAGCCATGTTCACTTTGTTTGTTTAATTTTTGAGGACGGGGTGTGTTTCATTATTTATTTATTTATTTATTTTTTTTCATTTAGGTATCTTGTTTCTGATCGTTTTTTTTTTTTTGTAGCTCTAATCAGTTAGTTCATTGGTTCTTTAGTTAGATCTTTAGTTCCTTAGTTTGTTAGTTTCTTAATTTGTTAGTTCCTTAGTTCATTAGTTCATTAGTTCCTTCCTACCTTCCTTCTTTCCTTCGTTCCTTTGGTTTGAGTGCTATCACCATTCTTTATGAGCAAACATTCTCATGCAGGAGCACAGCAGGAAGTTGGACAACACTTATCTTTATTTTACAGTTTTTCTGAGATATTAATTTGATTGGGAGATTGGCATCTATATGATTCAAATGATAACCTCAGAAAAAAACATCTACATTTGTATGCATTCTTTCCAGCTGGAGTGGCATCTTCTACGTTTTCCCAAGGCGATGCCTTCCCTTGAGTTTTATGTCAAGCCACAGCTCATTTTTATGAGAGCCAAACACTGTCCTATAAAAAACAATGGTTTCTGCAGTTGCATGGAGCTGAGATTGTTCATTATTTACTCAAATGCATTTACATAAAAAGAAATAAATTAATAAATAAAAACATGCGGATATTCACAGATTTCACTTGGTTCTTTGGTGCTCCAGACAGTGGTGTAAAGCCCTTGTTATTGTACATAACTATCTTTTTAGCTTCTTTGTACAAGAGTATCAAAAATATACGCAACTTTTACTCTATACTTGACTACATTTTTGATTGAGTGTATTCTTTACACCACGACATTTGAATGGACACTTACCGAACGAGGCGATATTGCCATCTGCAGAATGTTGAAGGTACTGGATGCTATTTATGAGCTAAATCCCATTAATTAGAGGTTGCCCTTTTTTGCACATTTAAAACTTTAGCCTAACTTTTAGAGTGAAATACTTACGCTCTTTTAAAATTGGATACTTTAAAACTTTTACAAGAAGACTTCTTGGAATTGGTGACTATTAACTTGTAATGCAGTAATTTTTACAGTATGATATCTGTAATTTTACTCTAGTATAGTTTTCAGGAACTCTTTATACATCTGGCACCAGAGTTCAATTTTTGTCGTCACACCGCCATGAAAGTCAAAGTAAAGCTAGTTTCTGAAATTTTGAATACATATTTTATAATATGATTTTTCATTTTCAGTTTTTCTAAAAAAATGGGATGAGAATTTTTAGAGAGTTGCTTACAGTATTATTATTGTGCTTAAAGTATTTGTGACCTCTAGTGAAGTTAAGATCATAGATTAATATAACAAATAAACCGTAATAATTATAATAATATTTTCTAATACAAATCACATTCCACACAGCTCTACGGTTTCTTCCAATACCTTTTCTTACATTTACTCTTTCTGGGTGCCAGCACAGAGTCATAGCCAGCAAATCCTCTTAACATCTAATCATTGGCTTATTCATAAAAGCAGCACTTGATGTATTGATGGAATAAAGGTCTCGTCTCGCTTGTGCTACCAGCTGGTCTCCAGATTTTTCCTTCTAGAATAATCTTTCGACAGGACTGTGTACCTCCTGTTCCTGATGCACCAAAGCATAGATTATTTTAAAGATCTTCACAATAAACCCGGTTGCAGAAAAGCAGGCTGGGAAAGAACACAATTTCCCACAATTCCCATAAAGGGGCAACCCCATCCATTTATTAACAGCAAACCAGGTACTTCAGTTGTCTTTCTTTTTAGTACTTGCCCTTTTTTTTAGCAAGTAATTACAGAACACAAAATACTTTTACTTCTTAATTAGTTATTAGAACAAAAAATACAATAATTCACTAGATTTCAGTTGTAAAAGTTTTCATTAATTCATTTGGCAGTTTTCCATTTTTTCGAGACAGGAAGCAGGAGCCAATCCCAATAACTTGGTGTCAGAAGGCGGGCACACAGCTGAGTGGCCAGCCAATCAGAGCAAGACACATAGACAGACATTCACACTCTCACTCACACCTATGGGTAAATTGTCCAGACTCCACTTCTGAACGCACCGTGGGAAGAACATTACGCCATAACTGATAAAGTAAAATCAAATTACTTTAATAAAATACAGTTCTGTTAGGGAAGTGTTTCAATAGAAAGAAAAGTTTTAGTTTGTAACTGATTCATTACAGATGATTGCCAGCTAGTAAATTTTACATTTATATATATATATATATATTATATTTATTATTTTATTATTTTTTTTTTTTTTTACTTATTAAGGCAAATCGAACTTGTGAACTTTGAATTAACAAAAAAGATGTGTTTACTGTAACTTTTAACCACAATATTGTTTGAATGTCCAAATTCATGAACTTTGTTTTAAACAAATAAAACGTGTTTACACCTTTTAACCAGAATTGTTTTTCAATTTGTCCATCACGGAGCACAAATCTAACATTGGATCCAACAGTATTGCACTGCAAAAAGCAGAGAAAAGCTATTCAGACTGACTTGGACCATTTTCAAAGATACAATTTTTTGTTAGTCCAAAAAATCATTTTAGCTCAACATTTTCAACAAACAGCCGCTCTTACAAGCTAAAACAAAAAACTAATTTCGCATTCGCAACCTTAGAAGTTTGTGGTTTGATTGCCATTGACTGCTGGTCCTTTCTTGCAAAATTGGAAAAATAAGGTGCTGTCAAATGAATTAGCCCTTGTTAGTCGATCATCATTCTGCTCATTAATTAAGTGATCAGTCTGAGAACAGGTTGCACTGCAGCAGCTCGATGCGGAAGTGAAGCATTATTAACATCTGTGGCGCGCAAACAAAAGCCATCACAGAGTTCTTTCAAGGATGAAATTCACACAGAGCTGAAGAAAACAACTGTAGCTTATAAACTTTCCCACATGTGAGACACTGATTTAAAAAAAGCAATCTTAAATATAGCCGCAAGCAGCAATGCCCGGCACTCGCCCCTCCGCCACCCGCCTATTCCCCCGCCCGCAATTCAGAGCAATTCCTGCCATTACAGTTTTTCTCAGTCGCTTTAGTGCAATTCTCAGATCAGAATTGAAGTTTGCAAATCTGTGTGTGCATTTCTCAAAACAATTTGTACAAACAGCAAAACACCATGGATTTCTTGCAAAAGCCTGTAACGTGCTCAAAATGTTTAGTTCATCTCTCTAAACTAAGTCTTTATGTCATTGAACATGTCAGTGCTATCAGAATGTCAAGTCCTTGTGTCATTGTCTATGAACAAGACAGTCAAATTACTTTGTCATGTTGTCAATATAACCGTGTACTTTAGAGGGAGGTTCTGATGTATACTTTGTAAAGTTTTGATGACAATCATTGTGAAATGTAAGTTACACCTTTTTGTTTGATTGCAAGAGGCTGGAAAAGATTTCGCATTTATACTTTTATTGTTTATATTGTAAATTGTTGACAGACCATGTCATACCAACATGGAAAAAACCCACTGCAAACAGTAACACAAAGGGAAAAAACGATAGGGCACACAACTTCTCATCCACATCACAGTCCAATTCCTTGTCCTTCCATTGTCAGACACAGAACAATGTGTTGTGCTTCAGCAATATACAGTATATACTTGCTCATTGATTGTCAGTGAGATGCACCTTTGTTAGAGGAAGTCAAGTCACCTGAGAGCAAGTAACCAATTCAGGACAGATTAAAAAAAAAAAAAAACATATAATGGAGATATATAGAAATATGTTTGTCACATTATGACAACTTGATCAACCATTTTGCAGTTAATGACTTATACGATGAACTAATGACTAGGTGATTTGAGGAGTAAGACTACTGCACAGTGAACTATATAATACATTTTGATCAACATGACATAAGCAATTGATAATGTATCAAAGAGCAGAGAATAGTACATAATCATTTGCATGATGTACCAAAGCAACTTGTTCAAAGAAGTGAGAAACTGCTTATATGATGTGCACGAGTGACATCATGATGTGAAGATTGAACAAATAGTTTTGAGAATTTCAATTCTGATCTGAGAATTGTACTAAAGCGACTGAGAAAAACTGTAAAAATGAATAGTGTATCTACCATTAAGAATGAATGCTGGTTTTTGACTGTTGCCACGCCCACAGGGTTACAACAGGATGACGATTGGCTTTTATACTCTGGATGGCCTTCATTGTTCAGCAAATGTGGTACGCCTGTGACAAACAAATTTTGGCACCTCGCGGTCAAATTTTCTAATCGTTATACAGAGGGCACTATAGGTGCGATTTAATAATTTTCCTCAATTTTGATTTACTACGCTGGGGCCTACATTTCTTCATCGAGTTTTCGGGAGTCTGCGATGATAGGGCCAATGTATTTAGATTTTTAAGGGGGCACTGTTGAGTAATTTTGGTAATGTTGGTAAATTTGGTCGTTTTTTGGTCAGTCAAAAAAACTTTTTTTTAAGTTACACATTTTTCACAATTTTGGGTCAAATCAAACAATGTTATTTGACATGTTCAAGGCGGGCAATTTGGCAACCTTTTTGACTAAAAGCGGATAATAATAGTCACCCATCTTTGGTAAGGTGAATGCCTAATTATGTGTTTTCTGAGATAGACATAATGAATATATTAGATAAATGTGCATAATATCTGCTTTGTCATCAAAAACTGTTAGATATCTAATCTAAAAAGATTCAATCCTGATCTGTGCTTGAGAAAGCTCATTTCAGACAGACACATAGTGTCCATAACTGAAAATGTCATGTGAATTACAATGCAAAGCTAACATTTGTCATGAAGATTATTGTGCCGATACCTCCACATGTCAGACACAGGGAAAAATGAAAGTCTGGTGAAAGGAAAGATTTCCATTGTGCTCTCACACAGCCTGGATAACACATTCAGAACCAGAGACGGTTTAGGTCACGTTGCATTCCATTGATCCAAGCGTTTTGTCCATTTCTGGGTCAGATATCTTTTTCAGCACTTTTTTTGTCATTCCCAGTTCACTTTTTTTTTTAAACGGGTCGCCCCGGCCAAAAATTCACAGTGATTAGCCAAAAGTTGACTTATGTTCAGTTTTTCATACCAATGAGGTCCAAGTTGTGGAAGATATGAACTTTAATAAAAAAAGGATTCAGATGTCTTGCTTTTTTCATAAAGTGCCAGTTTAAGTATTTTATGGAAGAAAAAAAATCTCTTTTCTCTCTCTCTCTCTCTCTCTCTCTCTCTCTCTCTCTCTCTCTCTCTCTCTCTCTCTCTCTCTCTCTCTCTCTCTCAATAAACTTTAAGTTCCATGCACCGACATACCTTATATTATGTGCATTGTATGATATTGTAAATAATTATATTAAGCTTAGTGTATCAACAAGCATTCACCGTCTACCTACATAAAAACAGCAGCTTTGCAGGTTTGTGTTAGCAAAGGAGATTTCAATATCTTTCTTGCTATTCTTTCTCATTAAAATGTATTTATATTTATTGTGCAGAAAGAAAACACAAGTCTCTGAAACCGTAAGAACATCCATCCAATAAAGTCCAAGTTTAACATTTATTATACATATATAGAAAGTAAAATAGAATCCAAGTTCAAGGTCAAACAACGACACAAACAGACGAGTGTTAACACGGATGTCCTACGGATGTAGCGCTTGTGACGGACCTAATTGTGGCGAAAAGTCTCTTTTGTCCAGTTTCCACAAACCGCAGCTTTAAAACGCTTCACTTGTGTGATGTATAGAACAGAGAATGCCAAGCGGGCCCAGGGGAGAGCTTATTCAGCGTCCATGTTTGAACAATGTCCACAGAAGACGGAATTATACTCCAATTCACTCCACCCTATTCAGCCATCAACTGTGTGTGAGCGAGGGGAAGGTCACAACAGGTGTCCTGTCCGCTTCCCTTTTGAGAATGTTTGGCTGGGCTCCACGGTTTCCACGGTGAATGTCCTGCCCAACTTTAGCCCTTTTTTGCCACAAAGCTTTCAGTTTCCCATTGCGGTCAGTGCAGGAGGGAAGTGTGTCGACTGCTTACTTTTTTGGAAAGATGGAGTCTGGATAAAAATAAAAAAATCCCAGGTATGTCTTATTTCTGTAAAAGTTTGTTTGGCGAAAACTGGAAATGGAATTGTGTGTTTTTGTGTGTTGTAAGAGAAAGTGAGGATATTTTTGATATAAAAAAAGAAATAGGCGTCTAATTTGGGGACGTGTGTTACTGTGACAAGTGTCGGACTGACTATTACGTTGAATTTATATCGGTGCAATTGCAGCGCTTTTACCGTCTGTCTTGTCATTAAGAGCAAGTCGGGAATTTCTCTGGATTTACAGCGCATGCTATGACAGATGGCCACCGTAAGCAATAATAAAATATATGGATAATTATGAGAAAGAATGGCCTCGTTGTCGGCAAATATGACTTGTAAATCATTGCTTATTGACTGTGGTGGCTTTGCGTGGTGTCACGTGATCACCGAGGCTCCATGAACGATTATTCTTTGTTAATTTGTGCGTCACAACCGTCGTTTAGAAATACGATTGAACACGCATGGCTAAATAAATCAAGTAAATGTTATTTAGGATTTTGGTGGGATAAGATAGTGATCGTAACGAATGGAATCGCTGTAAATGTCCGATTGCTGTTTTGTTGCGCGATGTTTAAAAAAAAGCACAATTTAGTAGAATTTTGGGCGAAACATTGAAGAAATTTGATGAAGAATCAAACGCGATGTGTGCGTGCTAACTACGCTCCGTATTGCGATGCAGAGAATCTTCAAAAAAACATTCGCTAGCAGAAAAGCCTCTCGGTGAGAACTGAAGATGTCTGGAATAACAGAAAATCGTACCGCATTTTGGCACAAAGGAAAAACATCCAGAGCGTGGTCCTCCACGACCAGCAGGTACCGATATGCTCATTTAAATAAATCCATCATCCAAAGAAAGAGTCCACGTTCGCCCATTCTAGGGTTAAAGTCTTAAACCGTCGCCTCACACCACCTCACACGCCAATGAAAGATTCACACACGCTTCACAGCAAGGGTTAAAAAACCCATGCTACGCTTACACTCCGTGAGCGTTCCACGCCATTTTCCTGCTTTATCCCCCCCTGCCTGCACGCTTCATGCTACTCCGTCCCCTCATCAACGCGGGCATTTTCCGCCGTAGGACGAGACACAGTACGCATAAAAGTCACAGAAATAAAGGGTCAATGTCGGAGGGCTTACCGGAACTGAGGAAGAAGAGGGCCCGAACCAGTCAGTAACCATCGACCACGTGCGGGCGCCGGACCTGGAAGACGGAGAACAACAAAGACAGTTTGTGACAAAGCTGACACGCTGTAGTCTTAGAGGAGCCAAATCAATTGTGACATTTTTCATTTATTTGTAAATGCCTCTTTGGCGACAGACTCACTCCCTACGACAGTCGGGCTGTTTCGGAATAGGAGAGGTGAGAGTAAAATAGAAGAATCCTGACAGTTGCCTTAATGAGATTCCGTATTAGGGCCAGGCTCGCACACTTTTCTCCCCGCCAGGAGCACGCCCTTCACTTTCAATCTCACATACAAGTCATTTGGAAAACGTTAACCCCATAAAAAACTAAACCCAGACGGCATTACTGGCATTTTCTTCACCATCCTGAAATTGATGCGAGAAAACACCTTAATGCCCCAAATGGGTCCCATTGTCGATAAACTAAAAGAAATTGTGTTTGTCTGATCGGACTCAATGCAATCAAACTACAAAATGCACTGAATATTCCTTCACGTGTTATTATGGGTTGGATGGGGACGATGGACGCGTTGATAAGAGTCCAAGATTGACTTTTTATAATGAATTTGGGAGTTCATTTTGAACCAATTTTTTATTAATATTTGCACTATTAGTTTTTTGGTATAACAATCACAACACACAAGTTAAATATGAACCGTAAGATCTAAACCAAACTATTTTCATATTGTTACCATTGATTGTGCTATGACACAATAACAAAATAACAAATAACAAAACTAGCCATAGATAAGCTATAAGAGCTAAGTAATAATAATTTTAAAAATCTTTAAAAATGTGAAATAAACACGTTCAAAATGTTAAAACACCACATAAAGTTTAGATTAGACTTTATTAATATTAACAAGGGAAACTGTCCGCACTTTAGCAGCAGCAAACAAAAGGTAAACAGTACGCAAAAAGACAATAAATACCAGAAAAAAAGCAATAGAAAAATGAAAAAATAAAAAAATTGTGCAGAAAATAAAAATGAAAGATCCGACAATACATAAGTGCTGAAAAAATACACAAGTAGTGTAGAGAGTGTAGAGTAGAGACAGTGACTTCTTGCAGCTATACTAAAGATTAATTTAAAGACTAAATTTACAGCAGTAATCTACTGTTATTACATGATTTTGCACAACTAAAGATTGTAAGTTGGATTTTCTATGCAAATTATGCACTTTTAGCTGCTTTAGAATAAAATAGGTTCACTAAGATCACAACTCACATACTGAGTTTTTAGTGGAAAAAAAGCTACAGTAAGTACACACACACACACACGCACACACACGCACACACACAGCTTCTGCTTGTTCTTCATTAATCAAAGTGTGTTGAAGCAGATTACAAGGACAGTAGAAGGAATCTTTGAGAAATATCTCTGATGCTTTCAATGCTGCCTCGATGTGCTGGTATGAATAAACACAGATGGCCATTATGAGAAAGTCCTGCGGCAGCGATACGCCAGGAACCTCATCACATTTACTTTCCATCTGAATCCGATTAGCATTTCCACCGACTTGTCAGGTTTGCTTGATATGTTGTGTAATCTGATTTGTGGGTCTCTCGAAGAGCATGAAAAACGTTCCACAACATTTTAGCCAAGCTAGCATTAGCATGCTAGTGGGTCAAATACCGCATGCTAGTTTTGAGGAGACTGGCAGGAAACAGGAACAGAATGAGGCTTTTACTTGATAAAAAAAACATTACAAAAATAATAAAAAAGTATAATATAAAAATATAAATATTTAAAAATCAGGCACACAACTAGCTGCAAAAAATGGCAGCAAAAACAGAAAACCCTTAAACACAAAACTTTATTGATCAAAACACATAGAAATTGTGTTGCGATAATAGGCAGGAGAAGCTTGAGAGTTGAAGTAAACCTAATTTCAAATGTAAATATTTAGATTATTGAATTTTAAAAACTGGAGTTAATCTGACAAATTTCATTTCAAATTATTTGCGTTGTAGTGCCAGACTGACAGAGAGAAAGATGGATAGCTGGGTGGATGTAACATAGAAAAGAGAGAAATGAGAGAAAGAAATAAAGAAGGAAAGAAAGAAAGAAAAAAAGAGAAAAAGAAAGAAAGAAGGACAGAAAGAAAACAGAGAATGAATGAAAGAGAAAAAGAGAATGAAAGAGCTAAAGAAAGAAAAAAAGGCAAACAGAGAAAAGTAAAGGAGGAAGAAAAAAAGAAGAAAAGGAAAAAAGAAAGAAAAGGAAAGAATAAAGAAAGAATGAATAAAAGAAAAAAGGTAGGAAAGAAAGAAGTGAAAAAGAAAGAAAAAGCCAAAGAAGGAAAGAAACCATGAAAGAAAGAAGGAAAAAAAGAAAGAGAGCAAAAAGAAAAGGAGAAGTGAAGTAGTAAGGAAAGAAGTAAAGGAAAAAAGAAAAAAAAAAACAAAAGAAGGAAAGAAACTAGGAAAGAAAAGAGAGAGAGAATGAAAGATAGAAAGAAAGAAAGAAAGTATAGAAGGAAGAAAAGACAGACAGAAAGAAAAAATGAAAGAAGGAAAAAAGAAGAAACAAAGAAAGCAAGGAAAAGAAAAGAAGAAGAAAAGAATTACAGACAAACAAAAAGATGTTCCACTATATTTCATTGCCAAAGAGTGTGAATACTAAGCTGAAGGTCTAACACGTGTCATGGTGCCTTCTGTGAAGTTCTAAACAGCGTCTTGTGTTCTTTAGCGCTGCAGACCTGCTTCACAGTGGAGAGGATTGACTTCCTGCTGGAACACAGAGTGAAGGTCAGAGGTCATTTCCCGCGCTCTACTCCTCCTGGAGAGGTGATCACGCTCCGGCACAGATGCATCTGATCATCTCATGGAGAAAACCTCGATAATCGAAAGGACTTTAGGATGTGACAACACAACTGTCAGCGGAACACAGCAGGTCAAAGCTATGCCACCGCAGATGCTGTGATGGGAAACAAGATAAAGAGTCCTGGAAACAAGACACTGATCTGAAGTCAGATGAGCTGAAGTGATGGCTTTTACTGTTTGCTCCGGCTTGTGTCATTTTTCTGTTTTTTATTGCACTAGATATAAAAATATATATTTTGTTTTGTTAAAAAAAGAACAATAATTGTACTGAAATATTAACACCATAGGCAATGATTTCAGACCAGAATTATATGTGCAAATAAGAAAATGTAATAAAAATGTGAGTTTTAGCTTTTATGACTGTTATCCGTTGTTTCGTATGAAAGCATGACAAATATGAAAGAATTGCGCATAAGGCAAATTAGCGCAATGTTTTTATAAATCAAATATGCAACACAGAAATACTTGAATTTCTTGAACTAAATAAATGGATAGAAAAAAGAAAGAAAGAAATAAAGTAAACAAAAGTTTTGTTTTTATTAATCAAAACATTACCTTTGCTTCAATTCCTTCAAGAATTCTTAAAAAAAAAACTGGATGGGTGTGCGGAACTGAGAAAGAGAGAGAGAGAGAGAGAGAGAGAGAGAGAGAGAGAGAGAGAGAGAGAGAGAGAGAGTAAAAAAGAAAGAAAGAAGAGAACATTTTTTTACTCTCATTTTACTTTTTTCTTTTACTCCCATTTTGTTACTCTAATTATTACCGTTTTTATAATTATACCGTTTAAAACTACTTTAAAGTACTACTTTAAAAGTACTTTGTATTTAAGAGTTCATTTTGATATTTTCTTGTTCTTATACAGTTGAGTACTCAATTTCCATTATAATGTAATATTGAAATTCCTATAATATAAAGTCTCACATACCAAAACCCCTCGTTTTCTTTTTTGTCTTTTCTTTTTTTCTCTTCTCTAGAGACCACTACTCTGACCCCTCTTCACTCTTTTTACCTTACTGTCAAAACTGACAGATTTCTTCTCTCTCTAACTACAGCAAAACAGTGACACTGACTCTGTGCTGTCAATTATTTGTCTAAGTGCACAGCTTTGTATTGTACGTCCTGCTCTGGCACTGCACAGTCTGGGCCGCGGCCTGTAAGAGAGAACACAAACCCAATAGAACCTTGGGAAACATGCTTAACGTGCATGATATCTGAACTGACTTGTAAAAAAAACTGAAAAAATTAAATCCCATTGGTTAAAAACCGCCAATGTTGTATTTATCGGAATATAAAGTGTGCCAGATTTGAAAAAAAATTATTAATAAACATCCATTTAATAATATTTTGTTTCACATATACACCGGTATTTTGCACATTTTGTTTCTGTATATCATGGCGCACAGTCCATTTTTTTACTTCTCTTTTTATATGCCTTTTAATAAAAAAGTTATATATGTTTTTAGTTATCTCAGTTTTTAGACTGTGCATTCAAACTTAACTATAATATGAATTACATAATAACAATTTTGTGCAACGCAGAATTTTATAGTATTAGTCATGAAATAAGCAAAGGTGGATAAAAACTTAAGATGAGATTGATTATTTTAACCAATTACATTTTCCTCTTTTAAAAGTGCTGACACTGGTTGAGGAAAAGTATTTGTGTCCGATATCTGATTCAGTTCGACAAACAGTAAATCTTCAGTCTAATAGCTATAAGTCAGAAATATTTCCATCAAGGTCTTGCACCGGCCCATTACCTCTTGCACTTGTCTCAGATAAAGCACATTCGCTTGAGTATAATGGCCCTTAGCCTCATAAAAACACCAGACTTGCATTAGCGATACACACATATGCTGCTGGCCACCATCCATTAATCAGACCAGACATTTTTCAGGTTAACATCTTAATATTCAAGTTAGACTAACATCAGATCTACAGATTATTATTTGTAGACGCAGATGAAGTAGCAAAAGCATGTATTGGCCTCAGTGGCCTTCAGTAGGGCTCTGTTGAAAACTAGTTTATGACTTTAGAAAACATAAAACACGCACAAAATACTGTATATTTAACATTTGTTTGGGATTCCTATTTTTAGTCCTTCAGAAAAGACTCTCAAGACCCTGGCCCACCACTTTTAGGCCTCATTTAACAAACCTGAAGAGTTTAATATAATTTAGCATAACACCTCTATTAGAAGGCCATGGCGTTATATTTTTCATCTCTTCCATCAGTGTGGCCTTCTATTGGAGGCTGGCCTTGAATATTTCAACAATTATGTCAGGTTAATGGAAATGACAACACACCATTCGACCTATCACGCACAGCAATTAACACATGAGTCTGTAAGGGTCTTTGTCAGAGTGTTGCTTTTAGAAATGTAATAATCTTCTTTGTCATTTATTGGTGGTTGGCAACAAACTTCAGGTGCATTACCACCACCACCTTCTGCTCTGGAGTGTGGGCTTTTAACATGCTTGAGATGACACTGGAGAGACTAGTCCTGGGTCACCTCAGATCTGCTGTGGGAACCTACCTCGACCCACTGCAGTTTGCCTACAGACATGGCACGGGAGTGGAAGACGCCATCATCTTTCTTCTGCACCGAGCTCTTTCTCACCTTGAGAAGCCCGACAGTAGCGTGAGGATCATGTTTTTTGATTTCTCCAGCGCCTTCAACACCATCCAGCCGGTGCTTCTGGAACACAAACTGGAGGAGGCTGGTGTGGACCTCTATCTGACGGAGTGGATCATGGACTATCTGACAAACAGGCCACAGTTTGTGAGAGCCAAGGACTGTGTGTCTGACACTCTGAGCTGCAGTGTGGGGGCTCCACAGGGGACTGTACTGGCTCCTTTCCTCTTCACCCTCTACACCTCAGACTTCAGACACAACACGGACGGCTGTGTTCTGCAGAAGTTCTCTGATGACTCAGCAATTGTTGGGTTGATCACAGGAGCTAACGATGCTGAGTACAGAGGACTCACTCAGGACTTTGTGGACTGGTGTCGGCGGAACCACCTCCTGATCAACGCAGGGAAAACTAAGGAGATGGTGGTGGATTTTCGCCGGCGACAGTCTACTGTCATCCCACCGATGCACATCCAGGGAATGGACATTGAGAGAGTGGAGTCTTATAAATACCTGGGTGTGCATCTGAACAACAAACTGGACTGGACTCACAACACAGACGCACTGTACAGGAAGGGTCAGAGCAGACTCTACCTCCTGAGGAGACTGCGGTCTTTTGGAGTGAGAGGGTCACTCCTGAAGATCTTCTATGACTCTGTGGTGGCATCAGCAATCCTGTACGGTGTGGTCTGCTGGAGCAGCAGCATCTCAGGCAAAGACAGGAAGAGACTGGACAGGATCATCAAAAAGTCCAGCTCTGTCCTGGGATGCACTCTGGACACAGTGCAGGAGGTGGGTGAGAGAAGAGTCCTGGATAAACTATCATCCATCCTGGACCTGGACTCTCACCCACTGGTGGACTCACTGTCTGCTCTGGAGAGCAGCTTCAGTGGCAGACTGATTCACCCCCGCTGTGTGAAGGAGAGATATCGCAGATCTTTCCTACCTGCTGCGATTAGACTCTACAATTTGAACTTAAATTTAAACTGGTGACTGGATCTATGCTTAAGACGGGCAGCGCTACTTGTTCATTATGGTCTGTGTTTGTTGGTTCATTATGATGTGTGCAGTGCGTTATGGTGATGTTTGTTTATTTATTTGGATTTGTTGTTGCTGTTGTGACGTGAAATTTCCCCGCTGTGGGACTAATAAAGGATTTTTCAATTCAATTTCATTTCAATTCAATTCAAGACTAGAGACTATCTTAAATCAACTACACAGATCATAAATGGTAAGTTTTATTTTATTCCATTCAAACACATTAAAAAATTGACAAACATTACACTGGCAGAAAAATACAGAACAAAATCACAAAACACAAACAAAAACACTTCTTAAATGACAAAATAAACACTGAAAAAACAAAAAGAAAAAACATGCCGTTGGCGCAAACGTAATCACAGACGTAAGTGCAGAAATGCACTCATCCAGGGATAATATTTTAGAAACGAAATTACCCTCTCTTTTTGATAAATATACCAGACTTTGAAATAAACGACAGTTTCTCTGGCACATCAGCAGGAGAATGGAGACAGCGGTTGCTGGTCCATAGCCAATGAGAGTGAACGTTCCTTGGAGGAGCCAATGAGAAGCTTGCATGTGTTGCTCAAAATGTTTTGTTTTTTTGGCCCAAAAAAAAAGCTTGGTTTTAGAGTTAAAAGAAATCATAAACATGTATACATAAACCTGTTACGTTGTAACAAGATGCAATTGAAACAAGTTGGCTCAAAGAAGAACAAAAGATGCCTAAATAAGGTTAATAAGCGTCTCACCATAATTCCAAATAATGATCCCTCTGACTGTATGGTTTTTCGATTTCAATCATATCTGCTCCATTAGCTATATTTATGCACCATTATACTCATTATTAGTAAATACTCAATAAATCTGCAATAAAGCACCTGTCACTGGCATTTTATACCGGTTTAAAGGAGGCCTTCTATTTTTCAACTCTTGGCCTTCCTTAAGAGATTTAAAGATATGTTAATCAAGAAATCAAAAGTTATAACTGGTATGCACAATTATTATTTTCAATAAAAACTAAGCATAGAATAGTTAAATGGAAAGTGCACCTTAAAGCATCCACTCCATCCATAGGTGGAACATCACACCAAGTCGAGTTTGACAATTCAAAAGCTAGAGATCATACTAGGCTGAGACACCACTGTACCTCAAGATGCAGAGTTTTCCAGCTCGACCTTAACAAGGTGAGCAGAAAGCCTCCAGACCAGTGCTTTACAGCCGCTGTGTCATTTCATCTGTCAGGCCGCACAAGATCACAACACAATAAACTTGTCAACTTTCCAGAAATTACTGCAACCAAACTCATTCTCTCCACTCAGTGAAAGAGCGAGTGACATTGGTTCTTTTATAAGACCATGTGGAGGTCAGAGAATCTACTGCTCCTACGTGTGGAATTGAGGTTTGTGGTGGCTCCTGATTTACAACTCGAGAGGCCCAAGGTTCTATTTAAACTGCTGATTAAGGTGGCCTGAGAAAGACTGATTGAAACTTGTTATGATTACACTCGCTATATCATAATTCCTACTCTCTGAGTTCCTCTGGCACCTTCTACAACAATTATTTACTGATTGCAATTAAAACGTTCAAGTGTAAAGTCATCTATATAGTTCAGAGCTAAGTTGCTTGAAGGTAAAGCCATGGACATTCTGGGTTCGAAAAGTGGATTAAATGATTTTTCTTGCAGCCACAAGTATGAAACTATTTAAAAGTGGATGTAAAAGTGCAACTCAAAAAGAATGACCAAAAAATATAATAAAGTGTTATATCATTTGATAAAAGAAAACTGTACGTGTAGCAAACTCCAATTCCCAGGATTCCTCTTGATTTCCTCTTAAGTTTAGCTTACATAGCCTATACTTCTGAGTTTATAAATTGTTTTAAAATCTGGAATAGTTTTAAACTAAAAAAAAAAAACATTTTATTATTAGTCTACTCAATCTATGTTCTGATTCATCACAAACTCATAATCCAACTACAAAAAAGTTAATTTATTATAATTTAAAATAACAATAATTGTGTTGAGCCCAATATACATTATTGAATCCCCCGCACAGCATTAAACAATCAAGTTAGTTTGGAGCATCAGGGAAGGACAAATCAAACCAGTTTGTTTAAGCTTATCCTCAAATAACCATTTCTCCAGTATCAGCCAAGGTGAATGAACGCTAATCCCCATCAGCTCCGCAGCATTATGGTATTAAAACGACAAAGAGGTAGGAGGATACAGTTGTAGATTATAAATCCTTGTGAATATCAGAGATTAAAAATCTGACATATATGTGAAAATAAAATTATACAGTACTTCTGTACATCATAATCCTAAATGGAAACTTTTAGAATCTCACTTTGAAAATGGCTCGATTTCTGCGTAATGCAAAATAAAAACAAATACTGCTGTACAAAAACAAAACAAAAAAACAAAACAAAAAACAAAAAAAATGCTGTAATACAATGAATGTCTGTTTGAATATAAGCATCTGTAAAATGCATAATTGTCAATTTTAGCCTTTGATATTAAGTTAGATATTATTTAGGTATTAAAGTAAGTCTTTCTTAATAATAATATATGGTGGAGTAATGGGCTTAATACACTTTTAAAAGCGTGTTTAGAGTATTCTTTCATGAAATAATTGGCATAAACTCTGTCATTTTGACTTTGGTCCCAAATAAAATTGAATGTTGAGGTTAACTTTCCCAAACTTCGATTTCAATACTTTTATAGTTTATCTGGGTAGTTTTTTATATTGTAAATAACTTACATCACTTATATTAAAAAGTTAAAATGTAAAAAATAACTCACTAAGAAAAAAATCAACGAGTTGAGTGAAAGAGACAGAGTTTACGAGTGAGAAGAAGACAGACAAGGAGAGAAAGAGAGAAAGAGCTAGACTAAGAAAAGGAGGAATTAAAAGGCGAGGGGAGAGAGAAAGGCAGCTGTAGTCAGGACTTTTATTTTGTTGTAAAAGAAATTCTGCCCAACTTAATTCTCAACTACACTTTTATTTTGTTTTTTAAAGATTAAAAAATACTTAATAATAATAATCATACTTAAAATAAAAAAAATAAATAAAAAAAAAATATCAGGGCTCCACCGCAATAAATGAACTGCAGTGATAAAGTGTAAATCATCTCTTTTTCCCAAGCTGATACCTGATCTTTCAGCCTTCGGTCTTGAACCGTCTTTCAAAAAGATTGCAGATAGGATGTCCTCTGCAGGGGAGAGCTGAAACGGATGGTGTCGCAGATTAAATTTACAGCGAGAGGCTGGAGTTGTCTTGTTACCCTGTTTAATGGAAAACAATGAGTCTTCGACTGTGGAGTCTCCACATTGACCTGTGAGAACGTGCCATGTTTTATTGAGCTTCTTTCTACGAGACCCTATCAATGCACATTGCAGTCCAAGCCAATGACGGATTAGACAAACAATAACATTAGCATGCAGATAATGGGCTACGTACTCACTAGGTGGATGGATTGCTGTACACGTTTCATTTCCAACGGGGACTTTCCACTGAAAAGGATGGATGGATAGAATTATATATATTATAAAATGGTTAATAATTGAGCTCCCCTCATAATACAACTTGTTTTTGGCCATTTCTAATCTTGACTTTAATGGAAGTTATTTTGCCATTACATTTTGACGGTGCAATATCTGGATTACTTGTTCAGGTCCTCTACTTATTCACTGCTTTCTGTCCCTCCATCCCAGCCATGTTGTCATTATCTCGTTGCACTTTGTTGTGTTCAAATGTCGGGTGGTTTCCATTTAGCTTGAAGCTTATGCTAATCCCCGTCTTGTCTTGCTATGTTGTGTCATGCCCTACCTGGATTAGTACTTATTGCTGCTTTATTTTTTTGTTGTCTCGCTCTTGTTAAGGAAGCGGTGTTGTGCTTTATCCCTTCTGGCATTGTGCTTTAATTCACTGTAATTAGTGTTGTATTATTAATACAAAGATATTGTCTCAATACTCTTATAAAGCATAATATTTTAATTATTGCAGTAAAAACAATTGTGATGTATGAATCGTACCGAAAAGTACACGCATATATAATACACGTATTCAATAATTATGGAGAACCATTTCTTATTTGATTCTGACCTTGTCTGAATCCTTTCCTCAAGTACCTTGATTTAAAGTGTTTGCTAAAAAAAAAATATAGAAAGAGGAAATGCATTTTTCAAATAAAGAAAAAAAAAAACATTTAAAAATAAATTTAATTAATTGAGTCAAGAACAATTAATAATACGTAAATCAATAGTTAAAAAAATTGTTTTATATAAAAATATTTTTAAATATTAAGGACAATTTTGTCATGTCTAGTTATTTGAGAAGAGGAAAAAAAGAGGATTTTTTTTTGTACATGCATTTTACAATCATAAAATTAATTAACCAACTCATGGCTCTACATATGTAAGTTTGGAGCAAAGATTACTCCTGAAATTAAAATTTCCTTGCAATAAACTCTTAAATGTAAATATTTAATGAGATTTGACATGTCTTACCGAGGAGAGAAGCTAAAGATTCGACGGCATGGAATCGTTTCTCCCCATTACTTGTAAATAAATGTTAGACACGCTCTTGCAATTGATTTGTTCATAGTTTAGAACTCTTCAGTGCATCAAATCATATTTTGTCTTTTATCGCAACACGTCTAAAAACCGCTGGTATTTCGTCACGTGACTCACCTTAAATGCCCGATAAGGGTCTTCATGATGTCAAAATCTTGTGTAAAAACTTTGTGGAATAGGTTTGTTAACACAAGTTTCACTCCGTTGGTTTTGCTTTGTTTGCTAGTACATTCCACCCAAGTAAAATCACACGACCAGCACCAAAATAAGAGTCCTAAATTAGCGCAATCTACTCTAATTAGTCAATACACAATTAATGAGATAGATAGAATGACAGACATAGACATATAGGTAGGTAGATAGATAGAAAGAAAGATAGATAGATAGATAGATAGATAGATAGATAGATAGATAGATAGATAGATAGATAGATAGATAGATAGATAGATAGATAGATAGATAGATAGATAGATGGTTAGGATAAGGATATACGTATAAGTATAAAGCAAAGAATGTAAATACGCACATGTTTGAATTATCTTATCTTTTATCTCACTGGCAGATTTTGACTTTTTGGCAAAAGAAACCATGTGTACATGTCACAATCGCCTATGTTGAATTTCTGCAAAACCCAGAAAGCTCACTTTCATCTCCCAGACCTGTCAGCCTTCCATTCTTAAGCAATTAAAGATGAAAAGAAATGCCTGAAAATCAGCAGAAAAAAAACAACTCTTTCTTGTTTGTGTTAATTTTCATCTCAAGTTGATATGCGAAGCTTATCTGCAGGGGATTTTCAATGACCATGTAACTTCTAATTGAATATAACTGCAACACCGACTGTTATCAACTTTAGGAAGCATTTATATTTATACATCAGCCTAATATAATAAAATGCAACACTAGGCAAAAAATATCATCCATCAAAAAAAAAAAAGATAAATAGACTGAGTGCGCTTTTTTTTTTTTTTCATCTATTTAACTACTTATAGTTCAAGTTTGAACAAAAGTTCGAGGCCTAATCAAGGTCTTTCTGTGAGGAGTTTGCACATTCTCCCTGTGCTTGAGCTTCTTCTGGGTCTTCAGTTTCTTCCCACAGTGGGAAAACATGCAGGAGATTTACAGCCTGTAAAATTGTCCATGTGTGAGAAAGAGTGTGACTGTGTCTGTGACCTGCTCTGTGATTGGTTGGTCAACAATCCAGTTTTAATCCCACATTGAATTGTGATTGGATCCAGCTTCTCGTGACCGAAAATGGAAAAGTTGTTCATAAAAGAAATAGATGGATGAAAGACACATTGTGACTCTCCACATCATTCTAATGACTCTCTTTCAACACTGTGTGCTGTAATAACGCATTAATCAGAAGACAGCTGTCAAATTTTGTATAAATACCATGTTATTATCGAAGGCCATTCAGCACTCGCAGACAGGAATAAACAAGAAGCGACTGATCAAACAGAAAGGAGGAATGAAAGTCGGTTATCGGTAGTAAACTGATGTTTGACCTGACTTTGAATGGCGAAGCTCGGACATTCAAGGCTTGACATAAACTTCCTCGCTACTTTAATTTTTCATTTGGCGAAGACATTCCTATCTCAATTTTTAAATTACGGACTTGTCATTGGTTTGCTAAGCTAACGTCTGCTAATAATCCAGATAGCTTATCAACTAATGAGAGGGAACTCTTCTGATGTAAAAATGGCAGAAGATACAATCCGTTTACACAAAACTCTCTGAGGAGTTAATAGACAAAGAATTTTTGAGTTACTTTTCAAGAACACAATGACTTCTATTACTTAAGGATTTAAAACATACAGTACACACACACACACACACACACACACACACCATTATGGGCAGCTCGGTGGAGTTTGAGGACCGGTCAAGGTCGTTTTGGACTGCATGCTTTATCTCAGTGTTTCTTCAGGGTCTCCGGATTTTACCTCAAAGTCCAAATCTGAAAAAAATATGCATGGGAATGTGTGCCTGTGTGTCCCGGTCTGTGATAGGTTCCTTCCAGGTCCCTTTATTCCCAGAGGGGCTGTGATTGGCTGAATGGAAAAAGCCTTTCAGAAAACGTCTAGAAATCCACATAAACACACATTTGAAGAAAAGAACCAAGCACCTTGAGTTGAGCTTGATAAAATCATTTATTGTGCTCCAGAATATTAAATCCTATTTAACCAGAAAGAAAGACAAAATGACAAATAATCTACATCACAACAACCCTTTTGTAGTTCTTTTAAACAGACAATTTTATCGTCTTCCAAATATCAGCCAGTAGAAAATAACAATGAAATTTGGTTGTTGTTTGTAAGAAAATGGCCCTCGGTCTTACCTTTACATTCAGTTACAAGGCTTGTCCTGGCACGTGAGTGTGTCTGTGTGTGTGTGTGTGTGAGAGTGTGTGTGTGCGTGTGTGTGTGTGTGTGTGGAGTAGCATACTAAGCTGCAGAAATCTTCCCAACTGCACTGAATCCCATTTCTGGTTGGTACGTGTGCACTCACAAGATGAGTCCTCCAAGTGAGTCACCGCTGCACGGTTCATTAAATTTTAATATTGTTCAAAGAAGCTTCCTTTCATGGGGGAGACACGGACAGGTTGGCTTTGCATATGTATACCTGGGAATGGGCATCACACGCAGCAGTGACTCTCCTTCCGGCCTGTTTGTTCAGTGTGGTTTTGTCAGAGGTGAAGACAGGACAGAGGAGGCTGTGTTCGGAATGGGAACATAATGGTGAGAACAATGTGTCACAGGTCACCTGATCAAAAAGAAGAAGAAAAAGAAAGCAGCACTATTCTTTCAGCCTCGTTCCCTAACACTATCACCATTTCTCTTTAGCTGCTAGTCTGAAGGCCCCGGTTTCACTTCCAGAAGTTTAGGCTAAATATTTCACAAACAAGCGATCAATTATCTTGATTTGTGAAATAAAATACTCCAGCAATTTAGTTTGAGATCCACAAATCCTGTTGTGATTTAAAACTTAGCTGTAGCTCAACCAGAAGAGCCAGTTATTGGTTAACCACAAGGTTATCGGTTGGACTTCTTTGGAAAGCGAAACCAAATGTAAAAAAAACACCTAAATGTACAAAAAAAAAAATAAAAAAATACAAATACAAAAATAAATACAAATAAAAACCAATTAGAATGTTGCGCATGCTGTTGTGTTAATACACATTCCTTTGAATGTGAACAAAACAAAAAAAAAGATAAAATGCAGCCAAACTAACCTTGAAAAGACACAGTGTGAATCAAAGGGCAATGTTTAGCAAGTAATGGTGTTTTTTGCCAAAAGAAAAAAACAAAGAAAACATGACGATTGCGTGAACGAAACATTGAAAACCCCGAGAATTTGGACCTCTTTGTTACAATTTCTATTTTAAAGAAATCCAATTGTGTTCAATCAATTTTACAAGACTACTGAAGAGCCACATGAAATGCAAACTGTCACGACAGGAAAGCGAATCCCCTTGGGAAGTTAACTAAAGATTAGCAATCCACTCGCCTTATGCCATTTTGAGTGGAGTGGAACAATGTGGAAAAGTAAGAGTAGACGTTCTCAATTATCTTGCTTTGTAATACAAGCTACTTCAGATTAAAAAAAAAAAAAAGCTCTGTGACACACTCACACATCGAGAGTCTTTTCTTTAGTCTGCTCTTTAGTGGTTTGATCAATAGGTTCGACAAAAAAAGCGTAAAATAATCACAAACTGTCTAAAAAAAATAAGTTGTGGATGCGATCAGGAAAAAAATCAGGAAGGTGACACCAGCTTGTTAAACATGGATCTTTCCTGACAAAACTATCACATTTTCCCTTCCATTTCCTCCATTTGTCTTATTTTCATTCCATCTTGTCTGGCGTTCTATATCTAGCTTAAAGCAGTGTGATCAAGGGCTTTCTAAACATCAGAAGGTCCCCTAATACATTTTCATTCAGGGGCCTTTCCGTCTTTAATGTTGGAATCCTCTGTGGTGATCATTCAGGTGAATCACAGAAAGTTCTGGATTAGAAGAAACCAGCTAAAGAGCTTTAGCACGACCATTCAAGACTCCAAATTGTACAAAACGAATCCCTGCCTCCACCACTGGTTGTTTTAAGCTGCCTGGGGGAACTGCCTTGAAAAGCACAGCCAAAGAAAAAAAAACATGTCTTTCTCGGAAAATATAGCTTGACAATTAGCAAGAGTTGAAAAAGCAAACAAAAGAAGAAGTTAAAAAAAATCCAAACTGAAGAGAAGTCAATACATATTAAAGACCAATGAGCAAATCAAATGGTACATTAACTTCCCCGCTTTTGGGAGCTCAAACCACAAGTGATTCACCACTATTAAAAATTTTTTACCAACACACATGTAGAAAACTAGTTCAGGTTCATTCGAGCTAATTGCAAATGCAATCTATTCAGCCCGACGCCTTTTCACCATAATCATCTCTGGTCAAAAACCAACCGCATACGCCCTGGTCAGCATATTCCGTTTCCCACCAGCCACATCGGTAATTCCTTAAATCCGAAAGGGGAAGAGAAAGATTTTTTTTGTCGTTGTTTTAAATAATGACTTAATCAGCAGAACAGCCACCAAGCAGATAAATTGTCATGCGCATCGTGCTAAAAATATCCAGCCTCTTTTCGAGTCCACCAGTTTCAGTATAGACAGCACTTGTGTGATGAAGCTGTATCTGCCAGGAAGCCAATAAATTCCCCGCAACACTCTTGAGGCAGGTTCCTCGATATCACTGCCCCCAGCCAGGGCTTAAAGAGCATGGGTGCTTTGTGTACATATCTAGATTTGTAAATAGGTCCTATACAATAAAACCCCAAAATAAATCGACAAAAAGAACCCATTGTGCATATTCCCGAGGACGTCAGGTTCTCTCCGATCTCCCCCAAAGTATTCCATCATCCCGATGCCTCCAGCCGAAGAAGCCTGAATTGAGTAAGCAGCATCTCCTCTCTGTTCCGAGAGTCATCTACTATCCGGTGCCCTAGGAAAACAATACATTTTCTTTTGTTTACAAAGAGCCTCTCGAACGTTGCTTCTGTGCTTCCGACGTTTCCTCTCGAGGGGTCGAACAATTCCTCAAAGAATCCCAGACGGATAGTTGCCTTCCAGCAAATGGCCCAAGTTGCGTTGAAATAAGAATCGAGGGGGGGAACGGAGTTCTGAAAAAGGTTTGCACTCTACCCACTTGCTCGTAGAAAACTTTATTGGGCACGGAAATCTCCTGTTTCCTGTGAAGATCATCGTCCCAGTGGTGTCACTATCGCCACACGTGTACTGCGGGAGAGTATGTGTGTGCGCCTTTGAGTTTGTGATGGGAAGGCGTGGCTATACTCTTGTGGTCGAGTGTGAATGGGGATGTGGATGGGGCAAGGTGTTGTTCTGTCCACTGGTGTATCTGTTGAAAGGGTGTAAGGAGGTAAGGCCTGGCATGCTGTTGGGAATCATAGTGATGGTGTTTGGCGTCATAAGTGGGATATCGTCTGGCGATCGACGCATGGCGAGTGTGTAATCGGGCGGGCAGGCAGTTCTCAGGACCACCTCGTGCGGGTGCATTGCCTCCCGACACTCACGCTCGAGATCGCTGTGTTTCATCTGTAGAGACATGATCTCCTCTTCTTGGGTATGTGGCAACTCATTGGCCGTGGTTCTCTG